>JAGPOW010003685.1:195704-233674 GCA_030014935.1 Caiman crocodilus | reverse complement strand
GTTTATATGTAATTATTGTGTTCTTAATGTTTGTGGTATTTCTTAAAGTTAAGCAGTGTTATATACGTAGCAAAGAATTTTAAAATAAAATTGTGTTGTGTAAATTGAGCGTGTAATTATTGTGAAATCATGCAGTCAACTGACGACTCCCCCAGCCAGTGCATCAAAACGAATCAGTAAATTGTGTGGGATTTTCTCTATTCCATAACCCACTAGAGACATATACCTCTGACCACTGTGGCAGGACCCGCAAGTCTAACATAGATTTTTACAGGCATGAGATAAAATGCACCACCACTCAGTAGAACAGCTGCAATATCCACCATCACTCACTGATGAACAGATGCCATGTAGAGTGAAACAGCCAGGGAAACAGCTTTTCAAACTCTATGCCACTATGAGGTATTAGCTTAGATCATTTTTACAAGACTTAAACTAAGTTGAGCTTTAAAAATTCAGCTTAAATAATTCATCTTCTTTGGAGGAATGCAATAGCCTTGGTGTAATCCTGATTCCACTAAAATCAATGGGAGTTTTTCCACTGACTTCAAAGGGCCCTTGATGATGATGGTAATTTCAGTTGCAACAGTTCAAGACAGTTTCAAAGGAAAATAAAAAAGGTGAAAGGAGGAAAACAAATCTCTAAAATAAAGTGTGTAAGAGACAGAAATGCTGCTTATAGGGTGTTGATATGCATGTACATTAATCACAGGAACATATCTTATTTGGTTATTTGTGTCTCTCAAGTTAACCTTACCTCTCCCCATCCTTCTTTGACCATTCAAATCCCTTATCTTTTCACTGCACTTAGTTCCAGTTCCATTTCCAGTGCTTATATAATGTGTCACCCACTACTTGATCCTTTCCCTCAACAGAAATAAGCACTTCAAATATGTTAACAGAGCAAGCTTAGCCATCATCTGTGAAAAATGGACTTTCAAGAGGGATATCAATGAGGCATAGTAGGCTGCAGGTATACTGCAGTGACACTCCACCTCCTTTAGAGCTCCATAATTCTTCATCACTATCACTGCTAACTTAACTTTGTGAAAAAAGACATTCATATAAATAAGATCTGGCAGGTGGCCCCAGTCTGACACCTGGAGGACCCCATTCTGCTGTGGAGGTAGGAGAGAGGACAGGGAAAACATCTTGGTCCTGTAGGGAGGGAGGAGAGGGGCTTGATGGAGCCCCAGCTCAGCCCTGTGGTGGGATGGGAGGTATGGCCCAAACCCAATCCAGCCAGTGGGGAGGGAGCATGGCGCAGGCCTGATCCAGGCATGGAAAGGAGGATGGGGCAAAGGGATGGGGCCTGGCCCCAACCACCTATGCAAGGCTTTGGATTTGAGGTTTTTAGAATCTGGCAGGGGGGAAGGGTAGCAGTATTGACTGACACTGCACCCATGGGTCAGGTATTGAGCAGCCCTGGTACAGAGCTATTGAAGATTTAGTTACTGACACAGGAGGTCCTATTTTAAACCTCTCATTAACTTCAGTGGCATCCTGATGAGACTGTACAAAGTGCATGTGTGGAGCTAAATACTGAACATTAAAGGTGTTTGAAGTGGGCCTATTCAATTTGGATTCAGCCCAAATTGGGGACAGTGATTTGATTAATTAATTTGGATCACTGTCCCTGATTCAGTTTGGCTGAATCCGAATCTGAAGATTAAATGCTGATTTGGAGAATCAGTGATTCAGACGTAGACACAGCTTTAAATATTTTTCTTATGTGCCTCGAGGTACCAGTGTGGTTCATGAATGCTGTGATGCTGGGGTGCATGCAGTGTCCCACAGGAGTGCAGAGGGCCCCCTGTGTGCTGGCTGGAAAACCCAGAAGTGCTTGACAGAAAACCCAGGTTCACCGGGGAGCACATGGGGGCAACCCCCCTGCACCATGTATGAGGTATTGAGGTATGTAGAAAAATCATTTAAAGCTGTGTCTATGTTTGAATTGCCAAATCTTTCTGAATTTCTCTGAATTGGAGGGTTCCAATTTGATTCAGAGAGATTAAAGGGTCCTTTGGTTCGACTCATATTTGAAGATTTGGCCACTTAATTGGGCCAAATCTCTGCTGAATTGAATCAGGGACTGAAACGTCACACAGCTTTTCTGAACATTGTGTTCAGACCATGTTTCTTTTTGTCACATGTGGTATCCTATTTCGTACTGACCACGTATATTTCCTTAACTTTGATGATACTAATTCCTAAAATTCACAAGGCTAAAATCATGCATTTGTCACATGCTTTAGCTACCAATATAGCAAGAGATGTGAGTGAAGAAAGAGAGATTGGCTGGGTGTGCACCAGAGAAGTCACTTAGATAGAGCAGTGCCCTGACTGGCAATGGCTGCAGCTGGGCTGGTAGTGGTGGTGGCACCCTCTACGTGGGCATCCAGAACTGGCATCTTGGTCACCCATTCCATGTGGTGGTGGTGCTGCTAGTGGTGTTTGCCTTGTAATGCTGGAGTTTGGGGAGAGTTTTGCAGCCAAAGTATTGCCTCCTGTTTCCTAAATTACAATTTAGTGATACTCAGACTATGGCTCCTATACCACGTGTCACTTCAGTTTTTTAACTGTGGTTCTTTTTTATTTTCAATTGTAACTGCACAACATAGGATATGCCTCTCCTGAAATTAAAAACAGGGCAACACATTTTCTATCTATGTCTATCAATGTATTTTTTATCAGTGTTCACTTGTTTACTTCTTGGCTTTGGTCAAAAATCCTAGAAGTTCAAATATAATTTTTTTTTCTTTTCTCTAAGAAAGGATTTTCTCAATACAAGGAAAATCTTTGCTTTAGAAATTTTTAGAAATCTTTGTTTTAGCAGTTGGTGAACACCAACTGCTCTTGAGCCAGTCAGGACCAAGTGTCACTGACATAGCTATCTCTGCACTGAAGGCTGCCTTAACATATTTTTAAAAAATACTGACTTGAGATATGAAGAAATATTTTACACCAGGGTAGATTCCTAATAAGTTCATGTGATGATTATCCTGCAGCTCTAAATACCTTAGTTTTTGAGGGTTTGGGGTTTTTTTTGTTTGTTTAATGGCTATTATCAAACCTTCAGGAACTATTTTTTAGCAAGTGGGCATGTCTGCACATGCATTTAATCCATAATCAGTTTAATTGTGAGTAAACTACTCATGAGTAAATGTTCCCAGGCAGGTGTCTACACATGCCGAGAAGTGAGAGCAGATTTGTGACTAATAGCAGCAAACTGCTCCCCCTTCTTGGGCAAACTGCTCCCCCTGCAATGGGCCACCAGGGGGCACTCTAGGGTCCCCCTGCATGCTAGCCCAGGCACTGGCAGGGAGCACTGGGCCAGGAGACAGCTGTCTCCAGGCCAGAGCTGGGACATTACACCCTGCCCCAGGGGGTTGCCTGCTGCTGGGGTGGGTTCAATGTCCCCTGCCCTGGCAGCAGAGGGCTCCTGGCCCTGGCTCCCCAATCAGGGGCAGGAGACTTGGAAAAAGATGCAGGGGAGGGGAAGGTCCCAGCCCCCTGCCCCAAACCATTAATGGGGCAGCTAGCTTGCTGCTAACTGCCTGCTCCACCCTCAGATTGGGGCAGAGGGCTGGGACCTATCCCACCCCTGCAGCTCTTTCAAAGCCCTGTGCCTCAATCACCTGTTCAGGGCATGGGGCTGGGACCTGCCTCTGACCAGGACAGTTCTCAGCCCCTGCTCCATGATTGCAGGGTGGAAGCTGGGGATCTTGTTCCCTGCTCAGTTCTGTGCTCAAGGAGCTGAGTGGGGAACAAGCTCCGCAGCCTATTCCCCACCCAGCTCCATGCTCCTGGAGCTTGGCAGGGAACAGGTTTCCCAGCCCCCACCAGCAGGGAGCTCCCAGTGCCAGCTCTGTGACAATGAGGCTGGTGCTGGAAGATCCTTATCTCTCAGCGCCAGCTCCATGGTTCCAGAGCTGGCCTGAGCTCTGCAGTCACGGGGCTTGGACTGTGAGACCCTTATCTTATAAGGTTCTCCCAGTGCCAGCCCTGTGACTGGGGAGCTGGTGCTGACAGGTAAGGGTTTCCCAGCACCCCCACTCCCGAATCATGTTCTCAGAGCAAGGGAGCTTGGAGCTCCCTGCTGCTGGAGTAGGGGGGCATAGTCCCCACCCAGGCTCTGGTGATGGCAGCAGGCAGCTCCTAGGAGCAGGAAGCCATCTCTTGTCCTGGCTGACCAGCTGACCAGGAGCAGATGTCTGCATGAGCACTACTGCACCTTTACTAATCAAATGTAAATTTTCTACTTGCATTTGCAGGTAGCAAATTTACATGCAATTAGTGAGGCTTATTGCACAGTAAGCATGTGCACATATAGACACACATGTTTATTGTGCAGTAAACTATGCTGCTGTTTCCTCACGTAAATGTTAACTCACGTAGATGCACCCAGTGTGTCTTAAGGTAGGTGCTTTTTATTAGTCATTAATAGTTTCAATATATCTCAATAGAACATAGCTCCCCCTGCTTTCCAAAGCCATGGGGGCAACTTTCCAAAGTGCTCCATTCTAGCCTCTCTCCTGTAATTTAGAGAGAGACCAGAGTTAGGATAATATTGAGCCCTTTGGATATCCCACCAAACCACATCTTCCACAGAAAAGAGATGTGAATTAAAACATGGCAGGGCACATCTATACATGCTATTAATGTGTAGCAATAGACTCCAGTGCATCTCACACTGGAGTTTATTGCTCCTGGGAACTGTATTTGAATGTGCACCCAGGACTGCAGCATGTTGAGCTAGGTTGGAGCAGCCCCAGCTGTCAGGGAACCTGGGTGGTGAGCCTGCCAGCCCAGAGTTGTTGCAACGCAGCTT
Source organism: Caiman crocodilus (assembly GCA_030014935.1). Taxonomy (NCBI): domain Eukaryota; kingdom Metazoa; phylum Chordata; order Crocodylia; family Alligatoridae; genus Caiman; species Caiman crocodilus. The sequence continues at coordinate 228,843 of JAGPOW010003685.1, read as the reverse complement.
AACCTGCTGCAAAGGGGCTGGCTGGGGCATGAGGGTGCTCCAGTGTGGGGTTAGCTGGCAGGTAGGCTCTACCTTGAAGCACCCTCATGCCCCAGCCAGCCCTGTCAGCATCTAGACATGTGGTGCCGCGGAGTAAAAAAAGGTCCACTGCAGGACAGTACTTGTATTTACAAATAATAACCTGTGACAGAATGAAATAGGTTACTGTCTCCTAACTCCACTGCACATGTAAAAACTGAGATGTTTCCTATGAAGCTAATTAGGCAACTGCAGTAAATGTCTCTTTTAGACACACCCGCTATGTATTTATCAGAACACCAAGAGTCCTTGGATGAAGAATTTAACTGGCAAATATCATGGGGAAATCTTTCCACTGATTTCAGCAGGATAATGATTTCATGCCATGCAGTATATATCCTTTTTCTTTTATAATCTTTGTACTTGAACACAACTCAGATTGGGTTGGGTTTAAACCCTACTCACAGTTAAAAAGAGAGAACCTGTTTGCCAGATGAGCTTTCTCTGTTCTAATTATTGCTCTCATTATTTACAACTCTGTGAAGAGTGAGCTGCAAATTCTATTCTAGCATTCAGCTGTAAAAACTCACTGATAAGCATGCCATTTATGCCACCATGCTCTGAACACATTTTCTTCTAAAATGTGGCTTAAAATAATGTTAAGTCTACATCATTTTTAGTGGAGCCTGGTATAAAAATGTTTCATTTTAATATTCCTTTAGCACTTACTACAAAAAAATAACTAGATTTCGTCATCACATCAAATCAAAAGCAAAATTTAATTGGTTCTGTTCCAATTAGTATGTGTGTCAGGGACTTAGATACAAAATGATTAATTGGCAGGGTTTTTTTCTTACAAAGAGACTATCAAAGACTTTCACCAAGGTTTTGGCATCTTATATTCCTAGCCTAATATTTCAAAACTAGTAAAATCCGTATGTTTGAACTCAAACATCATAGACATTTTTCATGTCTTTATGAATTTTACAACTCTTGGTCTAAATCTTACTTATTCTATTCATGCACAAAGTCCAAACATAGTCTCAGTTGAAGTCATTGTGAATGGTCAATGTAAGTGAGGCAAGTCTCAGATATATATGGTTTTTCATACAGGACTGAATTACAAGACAACTTCACTATATTTCTTTACTATCTTGACTTTCTTTCTCATTGTATCTTTTTGCTCACATGCATTTGCTACTGAAATCCCAAGACTAGGCCTGAGGAAGAATTAACCAGTTTCAAATGGCAAAGTTCTGCTTTGAAAACTCCACAAACCATATCTCACCCTTTATTTCAAATATCTGAAGTTTTTCACAACTTTACTTGCCTTCACTGTGCATGAAAAGAAACTCTCCGTCCTTCAAACTAGTCTCAGGACCCACTAGATTCTTTGGCTAAGTACAGAAAGTAAAAAAGCCCAAAGCTCAATCCATTTAAACTTTGCAGGTTAGTGTAACCTATGTAGATGGAACCAATAGGTAAGCGAACAGAAATTCACTTTTTAATTCTGGAAATGCAGCCACACTCCTGCAGTGGCCCAGGTCAGAAGCCTCTGGGCGCTAGAGCATACCTCCCTGCTCAGCAGAAGTGGACAGCTTGGCCCAAGGCTAGCCCATCCACCCTGCAAGGAGGGGTTTGCAGAGGAGGTACAAAGCATCCTTGGATGCTGGGGGAGTGTGGACGCACAGACAGAAGTACACCTCCTCACTGTAATTGAGGAAGCTTTGTGAGAAGCATTATAAGTTACGAGGATCTCCTGGACCATACAGAAGTTCACTGTTGGTTCCAGGGGGGAGGTGAGTCTAGCTGGTGGCTAAGAGCCTGCAGCCAGTTTCCCCTAGAAACAACCCCTATTCCCTCCTAGCCTGTTCCTGTTTTCAGACTGGGAGCAGGGAAAGGCAGAGGAGGGAGTTCATTCTAAGGGCACTAAGCCAGTGCTGGAGAGTAGGCTGGGTGAATTGGAGTGCCCCCCTACCTCAGAGGGGTTACATTACCCCTGCCCCATTTGCTAGCAGAAGCTGAAAAAAAACAGATCAAACTCTCTCTGCTCTCTTTCCCCTTCCATTTTGAAAACAGCTCAGGGGCTGGTAGGTAGGCAGACACAAGTTACAGAAGATGCTTTGTTTTGAAAGCAATGAGGGTTCAGATTTTTGTGGGATTGGGCCTTTTTAAAGTGCTTTGCAGCCATGTACTTCTGTTTGGTCATGGTTATAGAGTGGTTTCAGGGGTTAGATCAGGCAAAAATTGTCACTTCTGTCTGTGCCCTGAGAGTTAACTTGAATCTGGAGAGGATCTGGGACAGAAGTTCAAGAAAACAATTTAACCTAAATCAGTTAAATCTCATATTATACTCCTCCAGATTTATCTTAAAACTTGTTTCAGGCATTTTGAAAGCAGTTTATGTGCACTAAACTTCTCTCATGTTACAGATTTGAACCAGCTTCAAATAAGTGATTGCACTTATACTGGTTTATGTGTAACTTCGGTCCCTAGCCCTTGATTCTTCCAAAATCACTTTTCTCTTATGTAAGACAGTCAACACAAAATAGGCAAACACTTTTACCAGAGGAAAAAGAAAACCATTTTCTAGGGTTTCTAAAGAATAACTCTCAGATGAAAGTGTTTTGTGCTGAACAAATGCATCCAGTGCTTATATTACAAACTTTTTAATGACTGTCAAGAGAGCTTAAAGAATGAAAACAGAAAGAAATCTCCCATTAAGGCTTAATTAAACTTGCTTCACAGTCAAATCTCTTTTGTTTCACAGCACCGTTAAAGTTATAATATGCTCACTAAAACAGCATATTATTTATCCAATTCCACATAAAAGCATACATTTAGGTTATATAAACCAATTTTCTAATAATTTCAATATTTATTCTTCATTTCTATATTGAAAATAGCAAGAATGTTTTGTAATGCTTATCTTCAAAGCAGTAGAAATAGCTAACTTGAAAGCTTTAATGTGAAAAAATAGTAGTTCTTCAGTTCTACCAACTGATGCCAGTAAGCAATTTCTGTATTTATTACAGTCAAAGCATCCCCCATTAACTTTCTAGTTTTCCATGCTTGAAATCATCTTCTGTGGTGATAGGCCTTGATCTCTATCTTCTCTCGCCTTGTTTTACCTACAGATTTTACCTTTGTTTTGAACTCTATTTTTCAAGCTTTGCATGTATTTGCAGATGTAGGCTACAATCAACAATGGAACTTTTTTGGTGCTTTCTACTCTAGTTCTGCTATGGATCAGCAAGTGGAATTTGGTGTTAACATGTCATACTTGCATTTAATGAGCTTGCTAATTGTTTTGTAACTTTCAAGTTCACGTTTAACTCTTATCACATTAAAATTAGCTACATTTTTGAAACAGGTATTGGTGGCTGACACTTTCAATGTTCTATTTCATTAGCTGTAACTCAGAAAAAGTATTAACATTAACCTCATTTCTACCTTAATTATAGTAGAGCTAACACTCCTTCAGAATAAGGCTTGAGCTTCAAATCCATAGTGTTTACCAAGTGCAAGTTTTCATTGAGAAGGATTCTGAAGCTAGCACCACTGCCTGGGCCCAATCGTGAATACTTTGCTCAGCTGTTATATCGTGGCTATGTGCTCCTGCATTTAGATACAGCATGTCTCTACAACTCGCTCTTACCAGGTAGGGAAAAAGGGAAGCAAAAAAGGAAAATTGTTAAGCAAAATTTAAATTGACCATTATTCTAGGAATCATATTATCAGTTCTCTCAGCCAGTTTGAGCAGTGTGTAAATTTGTTTGTAAAAAAGGAATTAGTTTGACTCAGTGTCTCTAGTGGACACCAGAGCAACAATTTTACCACAGTTGAAAAAAATGATTTGGAGCATCCTACAGAAGTAAGCTTTGAAGCCTCTTGTCAGGCCCTCTTCAAGTTCACTGCACCTGCTTTCATGAAGTGTTTAGCTCATAGCTTATAAAAGGGAAGCCAAAAGCCTTGCTTTTTGCTTGCACATATACCATTTAAGATGCCTTGTATTCACCTGTTAAGGATGCCATCACATAGTAATTAGAACAATTACTCTAGAAGCCATAAGAAAAAATTGTTCCCACTTGAATATAACTGAGGAACTTTTGTATCCAGAAATATGAATCAAAATTACATCTTATTGCATGTTTTCATCAAACATCAGCAAAACAGGGGAACACCTAGTAGAGTTAAAGTCAATTGCAAAATGTCCATGGTGTCAACAGGGCCAGAATGTTACTTGATAATTGAAAGTGCCTTTAAAATTCATCTCAACTCTCTTCCCACATTGCATAAAGATTTAATAATTTGGCTAGTTTTATATACACAAAACATGTCTTACTTGATGGATTTTCTAAGATTTGCGCAAAAATATAGGCGATCCCATGTCTGCTAACTCACAGTGTCTGGGAAATTACTGAGATGGCAATATTCTCCATGTGTAGAATCCAAAAAAGAGCTGCACCGAGTGAGCATAAATAATAACGTGATTATTGACAGTGCCTTTTAAAAGACCTTCAAGTTAATAATACAAGGAGATTTTTTTTATATGTAATTGCTGATAACTGCTATCTTTATGAAATCACAAAACAGAAGGGTAAAGCTGGCTGCTGTTTAGCACACAAAAGACTGAAGTGGTGAGGATGTGGTAAAGAAAGAATTGGCAGAGGTGATATTTGCATCCATGGATGAAGAAATGCCTTCACCAGTTGAGACACCAATTCATAATTCTGGACTTCTGTGACATTTCTACGTGCTGTTGGAAACTCAAACAGCAAGTGCAGTCATAAAGACAATTATTTGCTTTCCTTTCCTTTTTTGGTTTCATCTAATTAAAAGAGGATAAATCTTTCTCCCGTGTGGATCTTGCTATTATCATCCATGACTGTCATCTCCAAGACTGCTGAAACGAGCTTTGCAAGGAGCTAAGTATTGATACCATTTAGAAGCTGCCCCTTGCCTCTGGAGCATTGTCATGAAGAGAACTTGTAACAGTCATATTTTGAGAAATTTGATTTTATCTCTTCTGATAAGTTTCTCTGTGGATATCAAAAGACAGGTTTTTTAACCATCTGACAGACTGGCTAAAACAACTGCAAGATGGGATCTAGCAGACTAATCTTTTCTGCTAGACATTGCCTATAACCAAACTTGTCTGAGGTCCTTTTGTGATGTAGAGCACTTAACAAAAGGAGGTTTCAGGTAAGGACATGCCTCTACTAAGGTGTATAGTCTTTTTGCTAAAAGGCTTTCCAGAAAACCAGCAACAAGAGAGAAAAAGAGTAAGGTGAAAAAAAAAGATGTTTCTTGGCAACAGAGGTTTACTCAATTTTTTCTCAGTTTGGATTTCTGCAGATATGATTGTGTGCAATTTTGGCTACCAAAGGTATAGTTTTGGTAAACAAATGACTGGAAATTACTCTGAGGGCATGTTTACACAAGATGCTAAATGTGTAGTAGACTAATTCTACTGCACATTAGCATGGCAGGCAGAAACTGTGCTAATGAGCAATAGAATTAGTTTACTGCTCATTAGCATCACAAAGAAGTATACACTGGCACTACTGTGAGGTAGCACTGATTACGGTGCATTTAATACCTATTCTTACTAGGGATCCTGGTTTTCTCTGATTTTTAAAAATCCCCAATTTTCAGTTTAAAAAACTAACCCCAAATCCACATTTTTCTGTGATTAAAATGAAATGACACTAATACACACACACACACACACACACACACACACACACACACACACACACACAGAGTGGCATTTCATTTTAATCACAGAAAAACATTACCTTTTCTCCATTTGTCTCTTTGTTTAATACATGTCTCCCTCTAGTACACTGCATTAGATACTCTGATTGTTTATAACTTGATTTTTTGCTTAAAATTTAGATCACCATGAAAGGCTTATACTGCAATGGGATTGTTCTTAGATTGACAACTGTTCTGTGTGAGAATGGGGCTAACAGGGGTTGGTGAATGAACCAACTAGTCTCGTTCATCTTTTTGAAAGTTCAATTCTATAGGGAATTCCACTGACATATAGCTCTATAGAGTGGCTTTTCATTTTAATTATGGGAAAATGTGGATTTGGGGTTACTTTTTTTTAAATTGAAAATTGGGGATATTTTAAAATCAGTGAAAACCAGGATCCCTGGTTATTACAGGTACTAAACTCAATGCACTGTAATTATGGCACATTAATGAACATGTCAACGTGCCCTGAATCTATGTCCCCCATTTTAATTTCAGTGGGGAACTGATCCACTGCAAAGCCCAATAGCTCAGAATGGCTCAGCTTTAGAAGAAAGAAATTACAGTTAAGGGTGAGAGATTAGCTTCCAACCCATTTAGCCCTTAGTCTCCTCTGCTGAGTCTAAAAGGTGCCAATAACAAGAATATCTGTCCATTACAACCTGAAGGCAGAGCACTGACTAATTTCACAATGCCTAATGTACAGCTATCAATAAATAATGATTTGAGTTACCACAATTCTAGTATGCAAGACAGAGGCCAAAAGCTCCAAAAGAACCCTTCATTTTCACGGTTTCTGAAATCATTATTTTATTATATTAGATCTAAGTGAAATATTTAACACTCTCATAAATCAAGGGAAAGTTTTCAATAATTTGGAATACAAGTTACAAATGTTCCTGCTTTAGATGTATAATTCTAATTACAGTTTTATAAATCTTTCGGCAAATGGTAGCAATAAAACTCACACAAACTATTTTGTTTTTCAAATCTTAACTTGTTCTTGTTGTGGCTGATTTACAGATATGAACACAATGTAACCCAGCCATCATCAGCTGCTTTATGAGTCCTGCTATTTGCATATCTCTGTCGGGTTTCCTAGATTTGATTCCATTATAATAAGGGTATAAAACCATATTGTTAGAACCCCAACTCTATGCGGTGCCCAATGACTAAGGAGATGATGGTCCAATTACCTATGGATCCTGTTACTCATTAGCTGGAGCAGAGCAGGGAGCAAACACCAACACATATTGCTCGCAACAGCTTTATTCAGAATGGAGACAGCTTTGGACAAGGAACTTCACACCATAAGAGATGGGGCCCTGCACTGAACAATAGGTTCCTCCTACATTTTTACACTTTAGTTTATACTCATTAACATTTATTCCACCTCTGTCCCTCCTCCTGTTCCACCCATTTTTCCTCCCATCTCAAGTTCCACCTCTGTTCACTGTTTATGTCACTAACATGAAATTACCTTTGCATTTCATTCATTTACATGTCTTTTTGCTATAAGCGCATGTCTAAGACCTTGGCTTCTGCTCTTTGGTCAATGGGTGGACTTTGACCAAAACCTGGAAGCTTCTGGAGGCTTCTTCACCAATTACCATTCACCTTTTTGCATATGTTCATCTCAGATTCTGTTACCAATCATGTGCTGTTTTTCACATTCCAGTCTTTCTGTCTCAGTTTCTACCATCTTCCACCTTTTTTGGGCCCCTGTATCTTATCTTGTTCCTCGTTGTAGCTGGTTCACAGCACATGGACTCACACAGATTTACTTGTTGCTTTTTCTCAGAAAAATAGTTAACACAGTTAAAATGGTTACTTAGCATAAGCAAATGGCTGGCTGAGATATCATTCTGCCTTGTGGTCAGCAGCTTTGCTAGGCCACAGGTCATGCCTTTATTCAGCTGCAAATCCAGTGCTCCCCAATAATCCAAATTATTGTCACCCTAACACATATATCCCAGATTGACTGGGACAGTCCCAGACTTTGGAGGCTAGTGCTTGCTAGCTGGTGGAAAATAAAAAAAATCCTCTTGGGTGCTGGGTGCAGGATGAGAAGGCAGAGTGGCAGGAGCTGTGAAATAGGAAGCCCTGTTAACACCAATTGTTACTTCACAGGTGATTGGAAAGCAGTCAACATATCCAAAATACACCAAAATAATAGAAGCCTTGTAATATGCTAAGCCCAGCTGAGCAACCAAGCAGCTGGCCAACCCTGACTAACCAACATGTTCCTCTCCCCAGTCCCCTCTCACTCCCACCACCTGGCTGCTGTCAGCACTGGTGGCTGGGAGATGGTGTGTGGGGGGTGAACAAATCTTCTTTGCTGCACAGACCCCACTGAGCTCATGGGCTTGGGTCTCGGTGGGGGCTGGACCAGGTCTGTGTGGCAGAGGGGCTCCTCTCTAGCCCTCTCCCCACAGTTCCTGGCATGGCAAAAGGTGGCACTACACTTGCACTTGCAAGGATGACTGCACTTGCTATTGAGCTCCTGGATACAGCTGGGGGTGGGCAGGGCGTATCCTCTCTGCCATGTGGACCCAACGCAGTCCCCACCAAGACTTATGCCCACAAACTAGGGAGTAGAGGGTAAGAATCCATACAACAGAAATGGTCCATTCCCCAACCTCTCCCCACCTGGCCACATAGAGAAGAGATGGAACCTTTTCTGTCTTCTTTCTGAGACAGTTTGGGGGCAGGACTGGACCAGTGCTTGATCCCAAGCAAACAAGTTCTGGCCAAGGCTAGCAAGCCACCCAGTGAGGGGCCCTTGGGATACTGGTGGAATGTGATCTACCTTGACTCAGGGTGGGATGTGGTACAGACATTTGATAAGCTGCTCTAACCTAAAGCTTTTTCCTCTGATATTACATCTGTCCAGGGTTAACTTAGAGTGGATCTGCCATTTTTAATGTGATCTATGTGCCATGCACATCTGTTCGGTTACTACTTTAGACTACTTTAGACTACTTTAGAGTTCTTTCTGCACGCTTAATGTACACTAAGCGTAACTTTTATACAGGCCCCGGCAGCCAACTCTTCTACCTTGAACATTGTGTGAAAGCTCTTTTCACAATGCCTACCAGCAATATTAATTGTACTTTAATAAAGACATGGCCCTTCACAACATTCTTTTTCTCATTTTTAAACTGTTGCTATTTTTAAAAACTAACATTCTGCTGTTGCTTGCCTTGCTGTCAGAGATAAAACTAACAGTTTCAGGTATGCAATGCAGAAGTCATATAGAATACCCATCGCAATAATTGGAGTCTTTTACCTTAGCAGAATGTCTCATCTGGTGTGAAGTTTTCTGTGGTCATTTTATATTAGCAGGTAGTACACAGCCGTGTAATTACCTGAGTTACCTGCTGCTTTCGAAACAACCCTATTTTTTGAAGACAGACAAAGATTTTAAAACCTTGAGTTTAATCCAGCTCTGAACAGAAGGCTTTATTATCTCTTCAGTGCACACATCTTGCTTTTTGGTTCACTCTAGACATACATAAATATGAAGAAGAATAAACCTATTTTGTCGTTGAAATATATTATTAAGAAAATCTATTACAATCGCTTTCAAACATGTTTATTTTTCATGTCAAATGCAAATATGACCTGCATTAAATCTTTTATTTTATAAAAATAAAAACAAAGTTTCATCCTGGTCACTAAGTACTTGAATTAGTTTCAGGTAAACTTCATTTTGTTTAATATATTTTTCTATAATTAAGTTCCAGTGGAAGTCTCATTTTGAAGGTTTTATTCCCTACTGATACACTGGCTAAATTTAGTTTGTCACTGGAAATGCATGGCTGATATGATGTTACCATGTGTTCTTGCATTTGTAAAGTTCAGCCTATGACAAACACCAACAATATTGATTTTCATCATTTATGAGAATAAGGGTGATGTGGTCTACACATCCCTTCCTTGACTCTTCTATTTGCAGTGCATCTCACTGTATTTCTCATTGGATTAATAAGTACTCGTACTGGGTGCATCTACTTGAAATGTTTACTGCAGAGTAAACTAATTAGATCCACAATAAACATTGCACAGCTACATGTGTACTCCTACATGTACATGTGTACGTATTAGGCTGGAGTAAACTAATTTACTCTGCAGCAGTGTAAATACAAGTACTATCCTGCTTTGGATTTTTTGTAGATGCTGCCACGGCTGGCTAGGGCATAAGGGTATTTCAGTGCAGGGGCTGCTTGCTGGCTATCTGCACACTAAAGCATCATTGTGCCATAGTCAGCTCCTCTGTAGCACATTGATCTTGGGGGAGCAGTTCTGAGCTAGCAGACTGACTCTCTGGGCGCCAGCCAGCTAGGGCTGCTCTGACCATGCTCAACAGGCTGTAGTCCTGGGCACGTATACGGTGCTGATAAGCACTGGAGTTTATTGTATCACATTAATATGCACATGTAGACATGCCCACTGAGTCCTAGTTCTCTCACCTAAAGCTTCAGCTTTTGCACTTTTTATTTTAGTTTTTTTGGAGCAAACTCTCCATTAAGCAAAGCTCTTTCCAACACCATCCCAGCCCTGCTGCAGGTTAAGATCTCCCCATGTGATGACGAATGGAACATAGGATATTCTAGCTATGTTCTCGCCCATCTATGCTGAGGCAGCAGAGGGGTGGGCTTTAAGACCCAGATCCATGAGCTTTGCATAGTCTATGCCTGCTGGGTGTAGGCAGGGAAGAGATGATTTCCAGATGACTTTTTACAAACTTCCCACTCTCTTTGTGCTATCTTATTGTCATGAAATGGAGTTTAACAGTGCTATACTTCTGGTCTGTGGTGGGTAAATTTCACAAAAGGTATCAGGAACAAATGAAGGGACAAATTCTTAAGTTGTATGAAACCCTATAACATAATTCTGCAGCTCTTTGTGAGGATCTGAATGTTTGGAGGCTGAACGCATTAACCATTCAAAGAAGTTGAGACCCCAGTCATTCATGCAGAAGGTTCCTTTCTCCCTCCTAACCCAGTAGATTTTTCTTCTACTGAGGGAAGCAATATGGCAAATTCCATTCTTGGATGCACACCAAGGTAAATATTCCAAAGAGGAAATTTTTGTATTCTGGGGAGGAACAGAACATGCTTTGAAGTTGACTTGGACCATGAAGATCTAATGCACATATGCAGAATCTAAATACTAGAGGGATGGGCACCATAGAAAATGTGATAACAGACAGATAACTCAAATGAAAACTACAGAAGATAGCTACAGCCTAAAGTAAAATACTATCTATTTTAGCCACTCTGAACACAAACTCTACAGGCATTTGAACATAATGCCAGCTAGAATCCATTTTAAAACATAAGATTAGGAAGGAATCTAGGATTATAATTGGTCGATATACTTACCATTGGCAGCTAGTAAGAAGTTTTGTATTCTCATAACATAAAAGCTGTTTGAACAAAAATATATAAATCTTTTTGCAGCTGTCCATCATAAGAGTTCTCCCTACTATAATGAAAACCTTGTGGTCTGTCAGAGTGGTGGAATATCAGGTTATGTAATCAGTATGCAAATACTAGCTCCTTTGGGTACATGATTTCAGCAGTAACACATGGCTGTTCTTTTCCAAAATCGTTTTATTTGCATCCATGCCACACATGATATAAAGTTCTTAACTTGCCCTCTTCTTGCATTTGGCTGAGACCTGTTTCTTATCAACATGTATTTTTTCATCTGGCACACAGGCATAAAAATGTATTTTAAACGCTGTTTGTTGTATTCCATAGCACGCTTCCATTCTTGAATCTAAGCTGATGGAGGAAGCTTTTCTTGCAAGTCACAGTACATAATCCTTTTTAGTTTAATTTTGGCCTGCTTTAAGGTCTCAAGTTTGAAATCAGATTGTTTCCTTTCTTGCTTGTTTCCTCTCAGTGTGTGTCTTATGGTAGAAATACATTTCATGGGCTATTATGTTATCAAAACAGGGGCCAAGTGCATTACAGTTTTTAGTTGCAGGTGGTGCAGGAGGTCCAAATTTTCTACAGATTCTCTAAAAAAAGTTAAATTTCTGATAAATGCTCTTCTCACTGGAAGCTGCATGAATAACAGTGACCAATTTTAAATGACAATCTGGATGATGGCTCTTTTTACTAGATGAACGTGCATTTGCCCAATCTATACCACAACATGAAAGTGACATGTGGAATTTCCATTGTTCCATAGGGTAGACTAATCCATTTCCATCCCTCTCATAAGAAGTGGAAAGGGCTCTTAAAAATTGTCCAATAACTGAATAATCTGGAAGACTATTTTTATAAAGCTGTACCATCTCATCTGTTTCCATGGTGATAGATAAGAACAAGTAGGATGTGTGGTCTTGACTGACTTCAACTTTTTGTTTTCAGCAAGATTTCCATTAGCCTAACTGAAAATATAGCGTAGTATTTCCCAAGAATCATAAACTGAGAGTAAGTAATAAGATCAGAAGAAGCCTTAACGTGAAGGATCACAGTAATGAAATTGCATATGGGAACAAGCCTTTTTTCATTATAGGTAACTTTAATTACAACTTCACTGCTAGAAATTTAGGAGCTAAATAAAACATCTTTAAGAGTCCAGACAGGGTCCTGTCCAGAGGGGGTACAATGCTACAGTTACACCCCCTCCACCCCACTTCAGACCATGCCACAGGTACAGCAAGTGAGGATTTTTTAAGTCCTTAAATCAAGTAAGAATTACTCTTCTTTTTCCCTCCTTGCTCCGAAGCATGTCTCCTCCTCTCCCTTCCCCACTACCACTGTCCCCACTGTCTCCATTTGCTCCAAGGTAGGGAAGCTCCAGAGGTGCTCCTGTACCATTTGACCTGGGCTCCACAAGGAGCCAGACTCAGGCAGGCATTGAAGCAGCAGTGGTATCAAGTGGGATATGCCCATGATACTCAAGGCCCTCCATAGAACCAGAGTTCTCAGTTACCAGAAAGATTCTGTCTGGATGCATCTACATATGTGCATTAGCTTATTTTAATGCACATTAAAGCATCACTAAAATGAAGTGCACTGTCACTAATGCACATGTAGCAAGGCACTGTCAGTGCCCGTCACTTTAAGGGTCAGGGTCAGAGAGATGACAGGTGCCGCATGAGGATAGCCATTTAATGCTCAGCTCTATGCACTGAGAAGGGCAGTTTGAGACCAGCCAGCAGCGGACCAGCATCTCCCTGTTGAGCTCCTTGGGCCAGGAATAACATGGAGGAACATGAGCTGGGGCTGTGGGGATGGAGGAGGCCAGACCCCAGTTCCTGGACATGACCTAAAACTTTGCCTTGCCAGGGCTGGGAGGCCTGGTGGGACTGCCAGTGGTGTGGCAGCCTCAGGAAAGGCCAGGACTGTGAACCTGCCTGATGAAAGCTGGGTAGGTGGTGCCTGCTAACCTTCAGTCCCTGCACAGTCCTGGCTGGGGAAAGCCCAGACCTGGGAGACCTTTGAGAGGCCTGAGGCTCCAGTGATCCAGTGGAATTGTGAGGGAGAGAAGGCAAGCTGCTCACATCTGACTGGATGGACCCTCAACTGGTCCATGGTGGGCCCAGGACCCAAAGTGGGGTCAAAAGGACCAGGGGCCCACTGCAAGGGATGCCCAAAGTAGGAGGCTCGGGATTCTGACTGGCCTGAGGGTGGGGCCAGGGCCTAAGAGGGAGCCATAGGTCTCAGAGAGGGGGCCACAGCTTAAGAGGGAGAAGGGCTACAGGTGAGCTTAGTTGCCTGGTATGCCATCTGCGAGTCATGGGCCACAGTGTAGGGGAAGGTTCAGCACTGTGGATATCACACTAGTCATAGGGGGTCTTAAATGGGCAGCCTCCTGACTGAGTAAAATCATAATCAGTCTTCCATCAAGGCATGCCAGGTAAGAGAGGCAGGTGGTTAGCCCAGAAACAGGTGGGCAGGATGACATCTAACCAGCCCTAGGAAGACCCCCGTTATACTGCATTAAAATAGACTAATGATGTTAAAGTGTCACTAACAACCACGCTCTTTAATTAATGCGCATTAAGATAGGTTAATGCTAGGGCTGTCAAATGGTTAAAAAAATTATTATGCTTGCACAATTAAAAAAATAATTTACAATAAATCACAATTTAAATCACACAATTAAAAACTCAAAATTATGCAGGTACTTTGTATGATTGGGGTGAAGCTGTTTGTGTGTCAGGGGGAATTTGTGAAGGTGAGGGGGGGGTTTTGAGTGTGTGGGGTTTAGAGCAGGGATTGCCCACAGGGGGTCTGAAGCCCAGGAAGGAGGGACCCCAGTACACCCTGGCAGCATGCCCAATCTGAGTGGGATCTCTGTGTAGCTGCCTCAGGCCTGCAGTGAGCCCTCTGCCTCAGCATTGCCCCAGCAGTGGTGGGCTAACCCCACCTTGCACCAGCAGCAGTGGCCGTGGGCAGCCTGGTCTGGGGGAAGCTGCTCTGGCCCTGCCCCCAGCTGGAACTTCCCTGCTTATTTGCTCAGCAACTCCCAGGTGGTCCTGACCCACCACAGGCCCAAGGATGCCAAGCAACTGCACCATGGCCCAGTGCCACCTTCCCTGATACTGCCAGTCCAGCTTCTCAGGACCCTAAATAGGGGTTGTGGGTGGATTTGTCCCTCCCCCTTTCAGCTGCAGCCACTTGGAGCCCACATCCCACCGAGTCCTGTACAGAACCACCATGGTGGGGCTGCCTGCAATTCTTGGCTCCTATGGCTTGGGCTCAGTGTTGGGACTACCTAGGAGCTCTGGCATGAGCTGCCTCTGGGTCTGTGGGTGCCCGGAAGTACATCTGCATGTGTGGGGGCACATCCCTGGTCCAGGCCCCTGGGGAGTGGTGGTGACAGTGGCCCCATGTCCTGTGCCCCTGTAAAGGCAGCTGCTGCTGGTGGACAGGAGCAGGATTCTTGTGGAGTCACCTCCTACAGACTCCAGTCTGTGTCCCACCACATGCTTAGCTCCAGCTCAGTGCTGCAGCTACAGCATTGGGCAAAGCTGCAACTCCCCTTCCCATACCACCTCAGTCCCATTGGGACCCACACAGAGCTGCTAAACCCAGCAGGTACCAGTAGAAGAAAGCAGGGAAGAAAGCAGTGGCTCTGCTGAGCTTGGTGGTGGTGCTGGGTGTGGCTCAGTGTTTGGTGGTGCGGGGCTGGGGCTGGGTATTCAGTGTGGCACAGACCAGGGGCTATGGCTCCAAGGGAATCCTGCCTTTGCCTGCCATCAGCAGCTGCCTCTGCTGAGGTGTAGGGCATGGGGCTGCTATCACCACCACTCCCTGGGGGCCTGGACTGGAGATGTGTGGGAATCCGCAGGCGTAGAGATGGCTTATACAGGAGTTCCCAGGCAGTCCTGACCTGCTCCAAGCCCAAACCATTATGTCTGAGAGTGCCAGGCAGCCCAACTATGGCTCAGTACTACCTTCCCTGAACCTCTGGCACTGTAGGCCCAGCTGCTTGGTGTTGTGGGTGCATGCCCCGTCCCCTCGCCCCGATTTCTGCTGCAGCTACCCAAAGCCCGTGCCGAGGCTGCCCTGCGGCTCCTCTGTACTGTCATCACTGCCCCAGTGAGTGGCTTGGAGGCAGTGGTGACAGTAGTGGGGCAAAGCAGCCCAGGCTCAGGCTCCAAATACACATGCATGATTAGCATGTTAAAAAAATGTATGCATTAATTGTTTTTTTGCTTTAATCTCGCACGTTGACCATGATTATCTAACAGCCCTAGTTAATGCACTTTTTCCTAGTACCTGACAATGGAGGGTGCCTGTACACAGCCAACATGCTGTAATTACAGCACACCAGAGCAGACACAATTAATCGAGTCTGTTGGAGTGTGGTAATCAAGTCTGCTGGTGCGTGTTCCAGCCAGCCTCCGCATTTTTGTGTATCAGCATCTCCACACTTCAAAACGGCAACAAGGGTGCTTTAAATAAAGCTCATTTGATGTTTTAATTAGAGTGGGTCTCAGAGTGGCTCTAAATAAAGTACCCTGCCCCCGCCCTCAAAAATCATGTAAAAATGCCCAGAGGTACTACAGTTAATCCACATTAACTAAGCCATGTTAATGTATGTGTAGATGCACCCTCTCTCTCAGACCAACACTTCTTCTGACACCTACAGTACACTGGAAGAGAAAAACTGAACCAGTGGGACAGGCTCCTGAGTGCTGAAGACAAATTTTTCACAAGAGTTTGACTTAGACTGTAGAACCTTTTCATACTGGAGATGAGAATAACCCCAGACTTTATCATTTTCAGAAATAAATGGAAAAATCAATTTTTTGCCTTAAGCTTTGCCTATACTACAAGCTGCAGGGTTTAAGTAAAGAAGTTTTTAAACACACTTAAACTAATGCAAACCACTTAAATCACTGTAAATTGCTTATTTAAGTTTATTTGACAAGGAATGTATTCAAGCTCAGTTTATGCAAATCACTTTTTAATTGATTTGAGTACCTAAACAGGGGTTTGAAAAAGGATTTTGACTAAATAATATAACTTGTAATACAGATTTATCCTAAGTAGTGTGTGTGTGTGTGTGTGTGTGTGTGTGTGTGTGTGTGTGTTTGTAGGAGACAAAGACCAACAATATATAAACAAGCAAAAGCTCAAAAAAATAATTAAGCTGATTGCTCCAGACTGAGAACAGAAAGAGAGAGGTAGACTGTTATTTTTATTTTTAAAGACTTAAGGTGTTTTCAGATAGTTTGCTGATCTATGCCTGGTATGTCACTAGGTAGATAGTGTAGCTATAGATAGAAGACACTTGCAATCAGAAAGCAAAAGGGGAGGGTAAGACTATGAACTGCCTATTTAGACACATCTGAAAGGGAGACTTCTTGACAGAGTTTAGAGGAACTTCCTATCAGAAGGACAAGATGTTCTTTGATATTTTTTATGATGGAGAAGTTAAGTAGTTAAGTTCAGTCCAATCAAATTCCTGAATCACTCTTTAAACATTAAATAGATAACAACCTCCAAGCTTTGCTTCCATGAACAGAGGTAGTTGGTCTGATGTCAAGAGGACTGGTGTGAGCATGTGTAAGAGAAGACTTTGGCCATATTGTGCGTGATATCATAGGATTTCAGATGAAAATATTTATTTCAGTATACAATTGTAAACACTATGCAAATAAGAGTTTTTGTTTTCATTTCAATTTTACACTGAAATGAACAAAGGTTTATTGGATTTCAGGATTCAGCCCATAATTATTATAAACATTTCTAAGATATCATTACAGAACTTAGATGTCATGATGCAGATATGGTGCTTCATGTAAATCATCATTATTTTAAGTATTAGAATTTTCACCTCTTTTCTAGCATAAGAAACCTTAGCAACAGACCTCAAGAAAATTGCCCTTTTCATCAAGGTATAATTTAAATATTTGAATCTGCTAAAATTTCAAATGATATAAATTACCACCTGTCTTACTCATAAAAAAGGAAGGAAGAAAGAAACAGAGTGATTTTTCAATCTCCACATTGCTGCAGTCTTAGCATGTTTGGAAAGCCAGAGTTTAACTGAGGAAGAAAATTTAATACCCTAAAAGTAGGTCCATAAATATTTGGAAAAGTTTTCTATACCATCAGTATTTTGAAGCTCATTTGATTTTTTTTTTTTTTTTGGCCAGGCAGGTATGTAGAGAAATAAGCTTGTTCAGGGTAAGTCCTGAAATTTTAGTTGCAAAGAAACTATGACCAGTCAGTGCTGCTAGATAGCAGCAGAAAACCATTTCTTATTTTAGCTCAATAGCTCAGAAGCTAGGGCACTTCCACAGAGAACAGAAGACCTATGTTCTAAATCAGCAGTTCTCAAGCTTTTGTGTACCAGGACCCATTTGTAATCATCAACTACCAGTCCTAAGCCCATGCCTCTCACTCCTGACCCACTGCCCTCCTGGCTCCAGGCCCTAGTCCCCAGTGTGCAGGGCAGGCAGGGTGCGTGTGTGGCACGGGGAGCCCCAAGCAGCCCCTTGCAGGCTGCAACTCTGCCAGACTGCAAGGAAAAAGCCACAGTTTCCAAGTTTTTCTCTTTTAAAGGATAATCTATTTTAAAAGTTTGTTGTTCAATTTTTAAAGTTTGTTTATAACCTTTCCATATGTTCTTGTGACCCACTTTTGGGTTGTGGCTCACAGGTTGAGAAACACTGTTTTAATTCACCCTCTGCACACATACATACCTCATTAATCAAAGAAGTTGGGTACTGAACTTGTATTTTCTAGTGAAATCCTCTAATCATCAGGTTAAGCAGTATCCAGGCCCGTTACCAGGCCAGCTCTTGAAGCTGGTCCCTGGGCAGTGAAGAAAGGCTGATATGTGAAGAAGCTTGAGAGAGTCCAGAGAGCCAAAAACAGGGATGTCATCCTCCCACTTTATTTGGCCTTAGTGAGGCTGCAGCTGGAGTACTGCATTCAGTTTTGGGCCCCCCACTTCAGGAGGGATGTGGATAAGCTTTAGAGATTCCAAAGGAGAGCCACCTATATGATCAAAGGCCAAGAGTGCAAGCCTTTTTAGGAGAGGCTGAGGGACTTGGGACTCTTCAGCCTGGCAAAAAGAAGGCTCAGGGGGGACTTGGTGGCTGCCTATAAGTATATAAAGGGGGTGCACCAGGATCTAGGAGAACACTTGTTCACTAGGACTCCCCAAGGTCTAATGACCACAAGCTTCTAGAAGGCTGATTCAAACTCAGTATAAGGAAAAACGTATTTACAGTCTGAGTGTCCAATGTCTGGAACAGACCCCCCCCCCGGGGGGTGGTGCAAGCACCTACTCTAGACTCATTCAAAAGGTATTTAGATGTTTATCTTGCTGGGATCATTTGATCCCTGCAAACTTCCTGCTCCGGGGGTGGAATCATTGATCTTCTGAAGTCTCTTCCAGTTCCTAAAGTCTATGAAATCTATGAACTGGTCACCTGCATCCTGGCCATGTGTCCTAGTCACTAAAATATTAAACTAAAAGATGGGAAGCCTTCTTCCCCAACAATAGATTCCCAAGCTGTGGGCAGTTATGCTACTGTCTACATGACAGTAAAGACCATAAAGGGTGCATCTACACATGCATTTACGATGGTTTAAATTTACTGTGAAGTAACAGTAAGTGGGAAAAGGCAGGCATATACATGTGCAGCTGACATGGGACTAGATTTAGTCCCAGGTCAGAGCAGCCTGCCATGTGTCTCTGTAGCCACTGGGGGGAGGGGGAGGGTGCCAGCCTCCAGTCACATGGCTGCTTGGCCTTGGCAGCCATGCTGAGGTCAGAGGCAGTTGCCAGCATTTGGTGGCCATCTTAAAAGCACACCCTTATTCTCTGATCCCTGCCTAGCACTTCCCCTGCCAGGGGCAGCACACAGCAGCTCCCTCCCTACCCACTCTATACCCCTGTGCCATGGCTGCCCGTGCCCCTGCCAGCGGTGCCCAGCACCCCACTGCTCCAGCCTAGCCCCTCCCAAAAATGACAAGCATCCTGCACTACTGTTGGCCCTGGTACTGCCCCTGCTGGCCCCACCAGACCCTCCCCACCCTTCCAGGTTGCAGGACAGCCACGCACCCGCCAGCTGGGCCCACGGTACCAGCTGTGGGCAGCTGTGGCTGATCCCCTCCTCCTGCACTCTCTGCTCTAGCTCACCTGCCAACACACCCCTAACCCCCTGCCCGCCCCTAGAACACACACACAGGACACACACACACAGGTGAAACTATAAAAACTTTATTTTCTATACAAAACCCACTGCCATCCCTCCTCAACAAACACAATTCCCTTGCCCCTCTGCACAGTAAAATCCCCAGTCACAAACTGAACAGTCAGTCAACTCTTGGATTCCATCCTGTAGTTGATCTGTGAGGGGCTGAGGGGGTGGGGCCACCCAGGGCTGAGACCCTAGAGACAGGTGGCCAGCACTCTGGCTGCTGAGAGTTCCCCTGCAGGTCCAGTGCTGCAGCGAAGCCTGGGAATGTCTGCAGGTAGCAGGCACTGCAGGACCTGCTCCAGGGTGCTGCTGGGAGCCTGCTGTGGGGCTGCAGGCAGGACTTGGGGGCCCTGATACACCCCACTTATGTAACTGCAAGCTGTCACCAAGTCCCCCCTGAACCTTCTCTTCTCCAAACTGTAAAGTCCCAAAGCCCTCAGCCTCTCCTCATACAACCTTCCCTTGGATCATATAAGTGGCTCTCCTTTGGACTCTCTTAAGCTTCTCCACATCCTTCCTGAAGTGGGGGGGGGGGCAATACTGGACATAATACTGCAGCTGCAGTCTCACCGGGGCTGAGTAAAGTGGGAGGATGACTTCCTTGGTTTTGCTTAAGATGCATCAGTGGATGCACGCCAGAGTTTGGTTTGCTTTGCCAGACACGGCATCGTAGTGGTGGCTCATGTTTATCTTGTGGTCAATAAAGACCCCCAAGTCCCTTTCAGGCATGGTGCTAGTGAGCACAGCTGGCACCAGAGGTCCACTTCCACATCAAGGGCATGGTTCTGGAGGCCCCACCGAACCAATGATTGTGGCCACCCACTGGGTCCACAGGTCCTTGGCCTTCACATGGCATTGCTGTACTGACTGGGAGTGGCTCTGTGCATACATCCCAGTCACTAGGGCCTCATAAATGTGGATGTTTGAGCACCCACCCTGGGCGAACTGCCTCAAGACAGCCTCTTCTCCCCACAGCACAACAAAAATGTGCACTTCCTCTGAGGTGCAGTTCATGCCCCTGAAGCTTCAGATGCATGCACACATGTGGGTGAGGTTGGGGCTGGACATGGGGAAGAAGGAAGACCTGTGCCAGTAGACTGGGTTCCTGCATGACTTGCCCTGTGATACCAGTCTTGGAAGGCTGGGAGCTGGGAGCACCACACCTGACATGGCTAGAGAGTGGCATCCATGTGGCCAAGGTTCTCCACAGTGATCCTGCAAAGAGGCAGTGGTGTGAGCAGCAGTGGGGAGCAGGTGCTGGCCTTGGTGGCACATCCAGCAGAGCTAGCAGCCCTGGTGGGATTGCAGGAGTGGATAATGGACTGCCTAAATGGGTCATCAAAGGGGTGAGCAAAGGACTTACTTGTGGCCAGAAAGCAGCTCAGGGGGCAGACAGTGGGCTGTCCTCCTGCAATCCCCTGGGGCTGGCCTCTGGCTGGCCTCCTAGTTACTGGGCAGACTCAGCAGGGAGGCCCCTGGGTTACTACACAGTAAGGCATCTACATGTGCATTATTGTGCAGTAACTAATCAGGCAGAAATTTCATACCGACATGATGTAGGCATCAAATTCATGCCCAAATCAGTGTAAGTCACCACACTTAATGTGTAGTATGGGCATGCACGTGTAGATGTGTGCCTGTACTGCACAATAATTTAGGTTACTGCGCAGTAAATGTGCACATGTAGACATGTCCAAAGTGAATTAGGATGTAGCCCTCAAAACTAACTCTCACTGATCCTCTTCCTCTTTGTGATGGATTTAGAGGATAGGAGGGGCCCTATCATCCAGTGCTGAATCTAGTTAGATACCTGGAACATGAAAGATGATGGACTGATAGCACTCTGCCAGATTGTTAAAGTTACTGCTGACCACTTAAGCCCATTCTTTTGGCTTTCTTTCATAAGTCTGAAAATGATGACAGCATTTCCCCCTTGTAAGATACATGTACTCTGCACTTAGGAAGCCAAATGGAAATACATTGAGTTGTTGGTATTGCAATAAGGTTGTATGATTTGGAGTTGTTCCTTCCTTGTTCTATGCCATGAGAGAATATACTTGAATAGGATAAATTACACAACCATCTGGGTACAAAGGGCACCTTCCACTTGTTCCTGTCAAAAAATAACACTGTAACAGCTATTTCTTTTAGTGAAATACATTTTATAGATATTATGAAGTACCTTTCAAAATCAGTCCTTTGACAATAATAGAGAGAGATCAGACCTTCAAGGCTCTCTTAACTAGAAATGGGAAGGATAGTCTTCTAAGGAAAGAACTAGAAAATTAATTGGAAGGCAACATTCTGTGTCACAAATTATTGACTATGAGAGAAGAAAAGCTTGTTGCATAGACAAAAGGAATTGTATGAAGCATGATAGTTCTGAGGCCAACAAATAAAATGATAGGAAACAAATATAACCTAAGAAATCTGAGTCTAATTATAAAATTGCAAGGCCTCTCTATAAAAAAAGAGTAAAACTAAGTGTTTTACATTTTAAATCACTTTGCAAACATTAGTAAATTATTCCTTAAATTTCCTTTTAAACCTCATAAATATAGCTCCTGATTTTTAGATGGTAACATTTTGATAGTGAAGTGAAAGCAATTGCACAAGATGATTTGTTCACCAAACTGAGAATCCCGAAATAAAAATAAATATTAAAGAGGTTAAAAAAGGAATGACTTCTCATTGCCTGAATTGCGAGAAAGGCAACACTAGAAAGAAAGCAGTGTGATATATTGCAGATATAAAATGCCCAGCTAGAGGATCTTGGTGTGATGATTATTAAAATGTTTCTCTACAGCTGTAGTGTTTAAAAATGTTTTTAGTCCATTAGACACCAATGCCATGGAGAGGGACCAAAAAATCCAACATATTGCATTGGAAAAAGAATGTATAAGATGGAACGTATCAAGTACACAGTAATAATATTGTAGAAATAAACTGTTGAAAAATGTATGATTAGACTTTGTTTAGTGATTTATCATATATTCTCCATAATAAGGATATAATATTAAAGAAATTACAGCATTTGGATTTTTTTTACTTATATGAGTAAATGTGCGAAAAACATTGTGAGGAAATTGAATGAAAGAATTCTGTATTATGAAGATGAAGCAGGAACATATTCAATTGCTGATGAGAAGGGGTCAGCTACCAGGGGTCATGTTCTGTAGAGCAGTTAATTAATAGTGACTAAGAAGTTCATGTATAGTTAACGAAAAATCTATTTAAATCTATTAAATAACATATGTAAATCAACTTGTACACATTAGTTGAACAAATTACTGATCTTATTAAGGGCCAAATTGTGCACAAAGCTGAAGGAAGGTACAGAATATTGTTACTCTGCTTCTGGAACAGACTTTGATTTCAATATTAAGTACCAGACTACTTCACCTCATATAATAGGCAAAATCATGCTAAGATACTTAAATCCCTTCCGTGTCTCCTCTTTTGCCTTAAATAACTAAGGTTGTCAGTACTGTGCATACTCAGAAGTGACTCAATAATGCCCAGAAAGCTTCTAACTCTATTTGCAGTCCATTGAGATTCAGCTTTGCTGTAGGTACACTGTTGTGCTTCCCCCAAATTGTAGATGAATCATAGAAAATTAACACTAAAAGGACCCTCAAGTGCTCATTTACCCCTGCTCGAGGCAGGATCATTCTCACTGAAACCCTCCTAGACAAGTGTTTGTCTAACTTATTTTTAAAAGCTGAGGGAATGGCTCTCGCGTACAAATTACACCCAGATGGTGCAAAGCCACCAGTGACTGTGTCCTCACCCATCTACCCAGCGTCTTGCCCCTTGGGAAGCTGGGTAAGCATAGGCCTTGGGAAGCATAGGCCTCTGGGGACCTGGGAGCTGGTAGGGAGGGTGACCCCCACACTGCTACTGTAGGATGATCCAACTGTGGGGGGGTAGGATCCAAATGGGGAGGACAGGTTTGGGAGGGGCAGGGCAGCAGGAGGTATCCAAGTAGTGTGTGTGTGGGAGGTGGGGGGAGATTTGGGTGGCAGGGAGCAACTGAGAGACAATCTAAACAGCACAGGAGGGCAGGCAGTCCTTGCCCTCCTCCCCCAACACCCTCTTCTTGCCCCTTCCCCCTGGGCTACACTGCAGCTAAAGAGCCACTGAGCAGAGCAGCATGAAGCAGACTTAGCAACTTAGGCCTGCCCCTGATTCCTAGCCCTTTAGAGGTGGGTCAAAGGTGTGATGTACACACTAGAGAGCTGTGCACATTACATCTTAATATGCAACTGCTCACAGCAGATGCTAACTAACACCGACTAACATTTCTTAAAGTTAGCATGTGCTAATTGAAATGTGTAAGTACACCCTTATCAGCAACAGCATAACTAGGGGTGGGCAAGTCGGGCACCAGATGTTGGGGCTGATTTGGCGGGGACATCCACCAGGAGCGGTAGTGGCCCATGTGGTAAGATTCACTACTATTTCACACTCTAACTCTTCGCTGCTTCTGGCCAGCTATACTTAGTAACACCTCTCTACATGGCAGGTTTCTTGCTACCTACATGGCCATTTTTGGTTATACCTTGAATGCATTAGCCTTCACTGGTGGTGCCTAAGCTCTGTCAGAAACATAGTTTTCAACACTAAAGCATCCTTAGAATTTGAATATGTGTGTTTTTCATAGAAGCACCTATGATCAGTCTTTGCAAGGCTCAATAGTTTGGTCCTTAGCTCATGGTTAAACCCAGCTGGAATCTAGCCACTAA
This sequence comes from Caiman crocodilus, assembly GCA_030014935.1. Lineage (NCBI taxonomy): Eukaryota > Metazoa > Chordata > Crocodylia > Alligatoridae > Caiman > Caiman crocodilus. Next base: position 204,624 of record JAGPOW010003685.1, on the reverse strand, counting down.
GCTTTCTTCCTTCTACCTCTTTGAATTGCTAAATCTGGTAAGCATGCTCTGAAAACACCCTTTTGCATGTTTACTAGTGTCTGTGATGCCAACCCTACACAACTGCGGCTGTGATGCCATCCCTACACACCTTCTTATATATAACTGTTTAGTGTCTAGACCACTTGCTCAAGGTTGAGCAAACCCAGGTTTTCCACAAGAGTGCCTTTACTATCAGCATTCTCTTCTCTTTTCACTGAAAATAGATGGAGCTAGATGGCAATAGAGCACTCACACATGCACATGGCCACCAGGCAGCTTGGAGAGCAGCTTCTGAAGGTAAGTCTGGTGGGGGGATGAGGGGGGATTGAGGCCCCTATATGGACCAAGTTGCGCAGGGCTATGGCTGGGGCTGCTGCCCAGCTGGGGTCATGCACAGGGCTTGGGGCCTGCGGCCAGAATACAGTCACAAAGCCCTGGTGTGGTGTGGGACACAGCCATGGGCAGCTCATCTTGGGGGTGGGGCTGGGTCCCCACTGCTGTATGTACTCCTGGGGAGGTAGGAGGGGTTCATGCCCCCTAGATTTGTGCATGGGGCAGAGATGGGCTCTCTTCTGCAGGCTTGGGCTCTCTGCCCTGCTGCCTTCCCCCCAGGGCCTCCAACAGCCCAGCATTGGGAACATAGCACTGCAAGGCAGAGTGGGACTGGGAGGGGAAGCTCATTGCCACTGTTGGGAGCTCTGCGCCACCATGGCAAAATGCCCCCTGCCCACCAGACAGCAGCAAGGGGCACAACTCCATGCTACCACTCTCACTGCTGTTGGGTGGGTAGCGGGCACTTTGCCATGGTGGTGCAGAGCTCCCAGCAGTGGCAATGAGCTTACCCTCCCAGCCCCACTCTGCCCTGCTGTGCTGGGTCCTTCCTTCTGGGCCCCAGAGGCTCCAGGGACAGCAGCATAGGAAGCCCAAGCCTGTAGCTGCCAGCCTGTAACCTGCCCACCCCCCCAAAAAGCTTTGCTATGCCACCCATGGGGAAGAGGGAGGTGGCTCCCACGTACAGCACAGCAGCATGGGCATAGGTACTGCTGCAGAGGCAGAAGGCTGTGGGGAGGCTGTAGATGGGGAGTGAGGGGCACCAGCAGGCATGGGGGGAAGGCTGTGGATTGAGAGTGTGGGGCCTGAACCTACATCCTGGTGAGCTAAGGGGGAGGGAGGTCTGATCTTCTGTGATAAAACACCCAAATCAAATGTCAATATTTATAGGTCCTTAAAATTTCTTTTATTACAATGGCTCAGGCACTGGTGGGCTTCCAAATTTCTTTTAAATTGTAAATATATCAATAAAGCACTGTTCAATTGATATGTATCTATCTATCTATCTATCTAGTGGTGCTTCATTTTAATAATGGATTTTGGGTTTTTTAATCAGAGATTTTGGGGGTTTTTATCAGAATTTGCCATTTTTAAACAGAGAAAACTGTGATCCCTGAATATGAGTAACTAGTATAAGAGAGTAAGGCAAGAAAGTAAGGGTCTTGTTACATGGTCATTTTGGGTGGTTCCTGGAGCTCTTACCCCTGGATTCTCTACACATTAGCACCTGAAACTGGTTTAAACATTCATTAGGTGTCTTAAAGTTATGCCATGCCAGGGCAGGATTATCTCTGATCTGTAATACACAGCTTGTGTTACACTAAATTGTGGCTACTCTAGGTTACACCTTAGTGTAAACAACCCACCTGCTCCGTCTCTCCCACTGGCCTGGATTGGGCCTGCTGTCCCTCTGCGCTCCCCAACACTCCTGATCTCTGCTCACTGGCCCCCTGACACTCCCTTCCCTGCTTACTTTTGGCTGCCCCGGTTCCCCCTCACCTCTTTCTTACTTGTGGCAGCCTGCGCTCTGTCCTAGGGGAGCAGACAGGGAAGGGTTAACCTGCCTTCTCAGCCACTGTCACAGCTGCTGCCTTCTGGGTAGGTTGAGCTTGGAAAAGGGCAGCTCTCAGCAGCCGCCAGGCAGGCAGGTTAACCCTTCCCTGCCTGCTCCCCCGCCACAAGTAAGCAAGAGGAGGGGAGAAACTGGGGGAGCTCTAGGGGGCAGGGGAAGCCTGGAATGGGAGTGGGGGTATTCTTACCTTTCAGTCCTCTGGGCTCTTGGTGGCTTGAAATGTGACTGCTCCAAATTCAAGCTAGCATCAACACTGATCAACATCTGTGTGGCTCATAGTGCAACCTGTAACAAGGCCCTAAGGGAGTGGTTTAGTTTCCTACAAAAATGATTCCATTCTGTGGACCTCTAGCAAGAGGTGCAATTACAAGTATCAGGGTATAAGCAATGAAACACAATAGAGTTGTTATGAAAGAGATGGGGTAGTTCTTCTGTTCTCTGCACTGGCCAGCACAAGTGTCCAACTGCATTCACAGAGGGCTACAGCAACACTAACATGAAAGGTTAATGTAGCAACCACCCTGCCCTTCTGCTCCTGATGTTATTGTGCCTATCTTCAGCACAAGACTTTTAGGGAGTCCAAATTAGTCTGTCACTACACCTCTGAAACTTAGCTGAGTCCAAGTTCATAATGTTCATAATCCTTATATTAGCATTCTTCACTAATGTACTGACAAATAAACACAGAAGAGACATTTAGTAGTTCAGATGTTATTTTCCCTTTATCCATCAGAATCTCTATCTATGCCCTCTTACTAACTTTAAAGACCATTTAAAATGATGAAGAGGATTGTTAACTAATCTAAGTAAAAGTTTCACCCCCTCATAGAGCTCAGAGACAAAAGTGACAATATGAAAGGAAAGAAATTAGAATGCAAGCAACTCTGGATAACATGTTATCACCCAAAGACAATCAAGCATGAAGTCAGTGATAGGAAAAGTTCTGCTGAGGCAAAAGTTAAAAAAGCCACACTAAGTGCAGTTAAAAATAATGGTGAGCCTATGGAGCAAGGATGAAGCTAAACTGAATCAGGCAGCTTGGAGATTTGAAGGTAAGTAAATGTTCTAAACACTGGGTTAGTGGATCAAGGGCCACATCTCCTCGTGGTGTTATGCATGATTTGAGCATGCCTATTAGAACAGGTTGGGCAGGTAAGATGGTTGGGATAACATGCCTGGTTTGTGAATCCTCCTGGGCCTTGGATATGAAATAAGCATCAAAGTGCTCAGCATTGTCAAGCTGTATGCATTTTTGTGAATGCCCAATGGCAGAAATTTAGGCATCAGGGGGCCTTTAGTAGCAGAATGGAAGTACCTAGAAAATGTAGGCAGGGGTATGACATGGATGGATCCGGAGGGGGTGCAATGACATGATCACATCCCCCACTCTGGCTGTGCCACATATGAACTCTTGACACAAGGTCTTCCCAGAGCTCCTGCTTTTGCCTGTCTCCAGAGGCCTGGGGACAAATGCTGCCGCTGCTGCTCATCCCCGCTTCTCCCTTGCTGCTGCTGAATTCACTTATATACCTTATACCACTTATATACCTGTAGGCTGCCATGAAGTCTCCCCTGAGCTTTCTCTTCTCCAGGCTGAAGAGTCCCATGTCCCTCAGCCTCCCCTTGTAAGGCTTGCCCTCTTGGCCTTTGGTCATGTGGGTGGCTCTCCTTTGAACTCTTGCTAGCTTATCCATGTTCCTCCTGAAGGGGAGGTGTGGGGTGGGCAAAACTGGATGCAGTACTCAAGCTGCAGCCTCACCAATGCCAAGTAAAGTGGAAGGATAACTTCCCTGGTTTTGCTTGAGATGCATTGTTGGATGCATGCCAGAGTTTGGTTTGGTTTGCCAGCCATGGCACACGTTCATCCACATTTTTGATTGTGGTAAATCAAGACCCCCAAGGCTCTTTTAGTCATGGTGCTAGTGACGGTAGCACTGCCAAGCCTATACGTATGCTGCTGGTTCTTCCTCCCAAGGCAGAGCACCCTGCACTTCTCTACTTTGAAGGTCATCAGGTTTTGTTCTACCCACCTTGCAAGTGTGACTAGGTCAGCCTGTATCCCCAGCCCGTCTTCCAGTGTGACTGCTCTCCCCCATAGCTTAGTGTCGTTCACAAACTTTGCTAGTTCACAACTGATGCCCAAATCCAGATCATTAATGAAGATGTTGATTATTCTCTCACATTTTCTCTCATTGACTCTTGCCTTGAGCCATCCTTACTAGCAAACTTTTGAGAGCAGAACTGTGCCTTTCAGGCAGCTTTTCCAGGTTTTTGAAACCTGAGACAACCCACTCTCCCACCATCCACCCTAAATTGTGTTATTAAAAAAAAAAACCACTGTATGAATAATGCCAGAATATACTTTCAGTAACAGCCATGCTAACACTTTTTAGTGACGTGTATGCTGTAAAGAGCTTAGGAAAAAATCTTTAAATCAATGTTCCATAAAGCACCAGTTCAAAGGTTCCCTTGGCTCTTTGTTGAGGGTGCGTGTACTTTGGGGGTTTGCACTCAGAAATGCTCTTGCTGTGTGTTTATGTATGCACTTGGAAACCTGAGTAGGAGTACCGGATCTCTTCTGTAACTCCTGTTACTAAGGAAACCACTTCCTTTGTCTGCTTTACTCGGAACAGTTGTTTTATGTAGAGTCTGACTTTAAGTGATGCAACCCATATTGTGCCATCTGGGAAATAAAAGCAATGGTAAGCTGTTATAAAAACACCTGTTTTACATCATGAATAATATTGTGTGTGTGTGTGTATACACACACACATACACATAAATGAGCAGTCACATACTAATGTACAAAGATGTCATTTAGGTAGCCATGGAATTGGCATTCATTTGTGGAAAAGGAATTCAATAAGGAACTACAGGAATTCTTTTCTTTTCTTTTCTTTTCTTTTTCTAGCAACACTCTTCTTCCCCAATAACAAAAAAATGACTTCAGTCTTAAGCTTATGTTCCTTACCATTTTCATATCCATTCTTATATTCCTTCAGGATTTAACTGTGTGGCTCTTGATTTGTGTCCCTTGTGTATACTAGATGAAAAGTGCACATATTCCTTCTTATACATTATATAACCACAGAGGGGGAAATCCTGTGGTAGTAAAAAGTAAAATCCTACAGATTACAATATGCTTTATGAATACACAAAAAATAATGTGCCATATGTCAGCATTAGAATACATGCTACCTATCTAAATACGAGTAATAATATATAACTGAACTACAATGTAATAATAAATATTAACATTGAAATACACTTAACTACAAAGTAAAAAGGAGTAAATTGCATAGTAGGGCATTACTCGGATAGGCAGTTCTTGCTTCGTCTGTTTGTTTTAGATACATTATGACCTTTACCTGCTGTTGTTAACTGGCAATGAGAATGCCTTTCTGTGTCAATTATATATTTTCAAAGCCACCAGTCTCACTTGTAGCTTTCATTACAATCTTTTTATTTTTCATTTTTATTCTCTGTGAGGAACATAATCGCAGTTTTAGTTTCACTGAGATTTGTTTTTGAATGTGCTCCATATGGTCAATTTTATATGCACACACATTATACCCAAATGCAAGTGTGTGTGTGTGTGTGTACAGAGATTTTGTCCATGACTTTATTCTATTTCTTTTGCTTTCTGACCCTCTTCTGATTCTATAATCATTCTGCTTTGTGATTCATTCTTATATTCCAAATCCCCCGCCTGGATTTAAACAACCTCAGCCTGTTGGAGAATTACTTCCCCCATTTCCTTCAAATTGTGAAATTTTCCTTCAAAATTGCATCTGCCTGAAGCCCTAAGCAGAAAATATTCAGCACCAGCTCTGCGAGAGTATGTTATACAGAAAATCTACTTAGTTTTGTAAGGATAAAATTATTTCCACTGAAGCTACTGAGGGCTTTTCTGTTGATTTCCATGGGGCCAGGATTTCACCTAAAGTCTTTTATCTCTCAGTTATTACTGAGCTAGAAATAGGAAATCAATGGAAAAAATCCTCGTAAGTTCACTGAGGCCACATTTCATGTGGGAATATTATGTCACTAGAAATGATGCAATTCCTGGCATTGCAATGGGGCACATTATGTTCTTTTTAGCCCTAAATGTGCTGGAGATGATGAACTTTAAACCTGTATTGGTAGGTATAGGGAAGTGGTTTGGGGCCATTCATACACATTGTGCCTTACCCAGTGGTACTCATGGGGGTTGGTTCTCCTGTCACTTGTACTGAATGGAATTTCAAATAGAGTTATACTAGTATAACTCAGAAGAATCAGAACTGAATGTTATAGGGGTAGGGAAACCAAAACTGGTTTAGAAATTTGCTAATAATTTCTTCAGCAATGTTTCTGTAACATTCATATAGGATACTCAATGGTATGATGTAATAGGTGTATCACTTGGAATTCGTCTATTCGTATACTTGGTGTGAATTTTCTTTTTTGTGGTGAATATATTTTTAATTGAAACTGCAGCTTTGTCTTTCAGTGTTTTCACAGCTAGACAAATATTAAAGCACACACAACTGACATTCATGAGCCTGCTTTCTCCTTATAGATACTCGTGAAGGCCCATTCATAAAATCTTAGGGAAAATGTAAAACATCAAGTATCCTGAGCAATGCCCTCCAAATGAAATGACCTTTTAATTTACAAAACTGCTTTTATTCTAAAATCTGTGTGAAATATTGTAGGAACTACACTGCATGTTAAGGAAATGTAATATTGTACTACATGATGGCATGTTTGAATAGATTTTTCTAAATGGATCAAGCTTTCAGAAATCCAGGATTTAAGCAGAGAGAAAGAGTGTCTGTTGTCAGGGTGGAAGGTACTAAGCTGTAGACAAAGGAGAGGCAGTAGATGCTAGCAAGAGAATGATTATGCCAACTACTTGGTTTCTGTACATCTAAGCATGGACTAAAGGAAAACACGACATGTAGAAGGTTTTGTGGCTTTGCAACAATAAGATAGGCCTATATGGGCTAGATTTACTCAATTTCTGGAACTCAGAAGAAGATGATATAATGAGAAATCTAAGAGGGATAAAACAGAGCAAGAGAAAAAGGTTCTTTGATACCATAAATTAATCTGCTGGAACAAGCTAGTCTAGAGTAGTTAGACTCTCTATCACTAGCCAAGATTTATTTATTGTGATTACATATTTCTAACTGTAACTACTGTGTGGGTCATAATAGTTACAGTGACTCACAGTATGTTGTAAATGCTGTAACACAGGATTTGTCAAACAGAGGTACGTGTACCCCTGGGGTACTTGGACCAGTCCTAGGGGGTGTGCATAGGCAGGCAGGGACAGAGCACCCCAGCCCTGCTCCTGGGAGGTGGCAGTGCTCCATCCCTGCCCACCTATATGCTGTCCCCTCCCCTCCCTATCGGCATCTGGCCAGGTACTACCCCCCCCCAGCTCAGAGTCTGACTGCGTGTCACTCCCCCTTCCCCCTGCCCCCCTGCTTGGTGTTCAGCTGCCGGGGTTACTTTGATTAAAAAAGGGTTTAAAACCCCTGCTGTAACACATAGCTATTTAATCTAGTTGGTATTTGGTATAATATGTTTATGCTTGCATAAAGTTAGCTGAATTATTGGCATATTTATCAAATTCCAAAACATCTTTGGCTATGTTGTGTATATAAATGCATCCATTCACAGCTGCATCTGAAACCTGCAAATGTATTTCATTTGTGAAACACTGCAAGACCAATTTGTAGCCTGAATGCCAGGGTGTCAAACACAAGGACCTCTCAATGTTTTTGTGTATTCTACATGGTAAACACAACTTTCATTTGAAAAAGGTAACTTTCTAGCCCTCAAGGTAGCAAAGCTAATATTTCAAATGTGAACAAAAGGTCTTAGAACAGAGTGGGGGAGGAGGCACTATGCTGGAAGGAAAGGGGTATGGATTTCTGGCTATAAGTTTTAACCCCAGTGTGGGAGAATCTGTCCCACTGATGTATACATATTTTATCCAATGAATATTAAATACAAAATGCAAAAAAACCCATTGGGGTGGGACCCAGAACCCAGTACTTCTATCTTTCATGGGGTGTCCTCTCACTGAGACACATAGCCCCCTGGCTTGTTTTCCTCTTCCTGGCCTGTCACACTTTTTCATTCTGGCAGCTCAGTGAATTTGCTTTAAGAGAAGAGCTGGAGAATGCTCTATCCCTGGTGGTTGAAGAACTCGGCTAGGAGATAGGGGACCCTTTTGGAGCGAGGCAGGAATGCATTCTCTGGGAAAGAATCCTAACTGTGAGGTCAAAACATAGAAGGGCCCTCCTTCCCCCTCCACATTTTGGCATAAAGACAAAATACATGGGCAATCTGACACTATCACTGGTAAAACTGAAGCTAACACTCATGTAAATGTTAAAAAATGCACTTTCCCTAGCTTTGTAACTGCCGCTTATTAGGTGTATAAAGTGAAATCAGATTTGGTTCTGTGTTGCCATGTCTACACTAGATGCTAAACTACCCTAGCAAAGGCTATGGCAACATAGTGTTGGTGGGCACAAACTATGATGCCTCTGATACATCACTGTAGCAATGTACTCCCTCACTATAGTGCGTTGCTATAGCAACATAGTTGCTAAAAAGAACCATTCACCGCCAGCACAGCGCAGTAACAGTGGCAATGTAGGGGCACGTACAGATGTGCCTTGTTTCTATAAATGGAATCTTTCTTAGTTGGAGACCTCCATTGGTAACATTAAGTCCCCTCTGAGGTTTTCTGCAACCTTCAGAACACCTGGTAGGCCATTTATATTTGGTTATATGTTCCTTAAGATTTGGGGGGGGTTGTTCTCTTTAATATGATTCCTGAGCCAATATTAAGCATATTTATAATTAAATGTTTTATAGATACATAATTATATGTATGCTCTCTTGGAGCTCTGGACAAGTGCCGGAGGACTGGAAGGTGGCCAATGTGGTTCCCATCTTTAAGAAGGGGAGGAAGGAGGACCTGGAGAACTACAG
>JAGPOW010003685.1:141790-195604 GCA_030014935.1 Caiman crocodilus | reverse complement strand
TGACCCTGGCACTCATTTCCTGCCAATTGGCAGGGGGTCAGACTAGATGGCCTGCTCTAGGCCCCTTCTGACCCTAGGTACTATGATACTATGATAAAACATTGCAAGGATGCTGATGATACGAGTTGCTCTAAACTTGTTCTTAATAGTTATAAAGATACTAAATAAACTGCTGTGGTCAGAAATGTTCTAAAACTCTTGAAATAATAATATGACCTAGCTTTTTGAGACCTACCAGGATTATTTGTCCTGGTCTTGTAGTGATCTGTTTTGTGTTTTTTTCTTTCTTTCTTTATCATAATCTACTTTGTCTTATCTTATCACAGGGCTATCAACTGGTAGCCCACAGGCTAGAAGTGGCCCATGAGGGGTTTAAGTTCTAGCTCTTGGGATCCCATCTATTTCCCCTCCCCATTACTCTGGCTGCAACACGAGCTGGGGCTCCCAGGCTCCCCCTCCCTTCTCAAGTTTTTAATTTCTGAGCCTGTGCCCTGTAGAGCATATGGTTCCCCACTGGTGCAGCACATAGGGCCTGTAGCACCCAGTTGCTTATAAGTTGGATAACTCTGTCTTAACTTCATAGATTTCCTGGATGTTAGGGCTGGAAGGGACCTTGAAGAGCATCAAGTCCAGGCCCCTCCCTCAGGGGCAGGAAGTCAGCTGGGGTCAAAGGATCCCAGCAAGATAAGCATCCAAACACTTCTTGAATGAGTCCAGAGTAATTAGGTGCCTGCACCACTTCTGGAGGGAGTCTATTCCAGGTCTTGGGGGCTCAGACAGTAAAGACATGTTTCCTTCTGTTTAGCCTAAAATGGACTTGGAAAAGTTTATGACCATTGGTCCTTGTTTTTCCTTGGGACATTCTAGTGAACAGACATTCTCCCAGATCCTGATGTACACCCCTTATAGTCTTATAAGTAGCCACTTGGTCCCCCCTGAGCCTGTGCTTTTCCAGGCTGAAGAGTCCCATGGCTCTCAGCCTCTCTTTATAAGGCCTATTCTCTTGCCCTCTGATCATGCATGTGGCTCTCCTCTGGACTCTCTCTAGCTTCTCTACATCCTTCTTGAGTTGCAGATCCCAGAATTGGATGCAGTACTCCAGCTGCAGCCTCAACAAGGCTGAGTACAGTAGGAGGATGACATCCTGAGATTTACTTGAGAAGCATCTATGGATGCAAGCAAGAATATTGTTTGCTTTGCCAGCTGCAATATTGCATTGGTGGCTCATGTTCATCTTGTGGTCAATCATGACCCCCCAGTGTCTTTCAGCCAGGGTGCTAGAAAGTCAAGCCTATAAGCATGCTGCGGGTTTTTTCTCCCGAGGTGGAGTACCTTACATTTATCAATATTGAACATCATCAGGTTTGTATCTGCCCACTTACTAAGTTTATCCTAGTCAGCCTGGATCCCTAGCCTGTCCTCAGGTGTGGATGTTATGCCCCAAAGTTTAGTGTCATTGGTGAACTTATCCAGTGTGCTTCTGACACCAGTGTCCACATCATTGATAAAGATATTAAAAAGAACCGGTCCAAGGACAGAGCCTTGGGGGATACCATTGGTCACGGAGCACCATGATGATTTGCCACCATCACCCACTACTCTCTGGGTCCAACCTTGGAGCCAATTACCCAGCCATCGGATTGTGGTGAAGCTGAGGCCACAGTTGGCCAATTTTTCTGTGAGGTGGTCATAGGACACCAAATCAACAGCTTTTTTAAAGTCCAGATATATGACATCAATCTCTTCTCCCTTGTCCAGGTGATATATCTCCTGATCATAGAAGGAGATGAGATTGGTCAGGCAAGACCTTTCCACAACAAACCAGTGCTGGCTATCCATCAGAATGTTGCCTTCGGCCAGCTTATCCAGAAGGGTCTCCTTGATAATTTTCTCCAGAATCTTACTGGGCATTGAGGTCAAGGTGACTGGCCTGTAATTCTCAGGATCTACTTTCTATCCTTTCTTGAAGATGCATACCACATTGGCCTTCTTAATATTCATGTGTTAACAGTGCAGTGAGGGTAATGCTAATTTATAGGCTGTTCTTGCATGCATTAGCACCAGTAGTAAAGCATGCAGGGTTTCAAGGTATTCTAAGGGGTACCATTAGGAACAGCACCCTGGGCAGGCTTGAAATGAAGTCGTTTTGTCACTGACTTCCTGTTAATTTAAGCTATTCCTATTCCCATTTCAACTGTTCACTTAGGCTACTTCTTTGTAAAAGAATTTTCTGTAAAAAGTGCTCATGCCTCATTAGGACTTGACTTTCCACCCTAATACAGTCATAAAGCAAGTCTCCTAAGCCACATTCATATCCAGTCACAGGTTCTATGAAATTAGCTCAGACCATTGTACCTGGCCTACTACTTTGGCAGCTCTTCATTAAATAATATGTATCAAATCTATTTGTTCTCCCATGCAGATGACTCATGAGAAAACAAATGTATATTTAACTAAATCTTCCCCTTATTTATACCCCATGCAAACAGTCTTATGTCTTTAATGTAACTTGATAGGGAACTCAGTGATGCTTTTTTTCAAAAACTAGAATATATTTTATGTTGAAGGACTAAAAACAAACTATTTAGCTTATCCACAAAAAAGCTAAAGTATCAGTAACTTGATCACTGTGCAAATGTGCCTTCAGAGGGAAGAGATTTATGAGAGCAGAGGGCTCCTGAGTCTAGCAGAAAAAAGCACTACTGGAACCAATACTGAAATCTAGAAAAATTAAGACTATAAATAAAGCACAATGTTTTAATGATGATCATAAGTCCCCCAGGGTTTGGTCTTTGGACTAGCGCTGTTCAATATCTTCATTAGTGACTGGGATGAGGGCGTGGAAAGCACTCTGTTCAAACGTGTGGACGACACCAAATTATGGGGCAAAGTAAACACAATGGAGGGCAGCAAGTTGATTCAGGTTGATTTGGACAGTTTGGGAATGTGCACAGAACTGAAGAGGTGCAAAGTGCTGCATCTAGGGAGAAAGAATCAATACACCTACAGGCTGAGAAGTGACTTTCTAAGCAGCACAGCATCAGAAAGGGAACTCAGAGTCATAGTTGACTCCAAAATGAACACGAATCATCAATGTGACGAGGTGATAAGCAAAGCCAACTGGAGTCTTTCATGCATTACAAGGTGCATTACGAATAGGCTTAAAGAGGTGATATGCAGTATTGGTAAAACTGCAGCTGGAGTACTGCATCTAGTTCTGGGCACCACACTTCACGAGTATGGTTAACCTTGAGAGGGTCCTGAGGTGGGCGGCTTGTATGATTATGGGCTTACAGGAAAGATTTTCATACATTTCACAGACATTAGGGCTGGAAGGGACCTCAGAAGATCATCGAGTCCAGCCCCCTGCCAGAGTGGTAGGAAGTCAGCAGGAGTCATAGGATTCCAGCAAGATAAACAGCCTAATTTCTCTTGAAGGCATTCAAAGTAGGTGCTTGAATCATCTCCAGCAGCAATTTACTCCAGAACTTGGGGGCTCAGACAGTAAAGAAGTTCTTCCTTAAGTCGAGCCTGAAATGGTCATGGAGGAGTTTATGACCGTTTGACTGTGTCATCCCTTTGAGCACTCTGGTGGGTGAACAGATGTTCCCCCAGATCCTGGTGAGCACCCCTTATAAACTTATAGGCGGCCACCAGATCACCCCTGAGCCTGCACTTTTCCAGACTAAAGAGTCCCATAGCTCTCAGCTTCTCATCAAAGATCTGTTTTCCTGACCTCTGATCATGCTCTCCTCTGGAGTCTCTCAAGCTTCTCCATATCCTTTGTGAATTGTGATGGCCAAAACTGGATGCAGTACTCCAGCTGTGGCCTCACCAAGGCTGACTGCAACAGGAGAATGACGTCCTGGGATTTGCTTGAAAAGCATCTATGGATGCAAGCCAGCATTTTGCTTGCCAGTGTAGCACTGCCAAGCCTATAAGCATGCTGCAAGTTTTTGGGACCACGGAGCCAATTACCCAGCCAGTGGATCATGGTGAAGCTGAGGCCACAGTTGGTCAGTTTTGCTAAGAAGTTGTCATAGAATACCAGATCAAAGGCTTTATTAAAGTCAAGATACACAACACCAATCTCTTCTCCCTTGTCCAGGTGATAGGTCACCTGGTCGTAAAAGGGAATAAGATTGGTCAAGCAAGACCTACCCACAACAAACCCATGCTGGCTATCCTTCAGGATGCTGTTAGCTAGTCTGTTAATAATGGCCCCGTTAATAATCTTTTCTAAGACCTTCCCTGGGATAGAGGTCAGGCTGATGGGCCTGTACTTTGTCGGATTCACTTTTCTCCCTTTCTTGAAGATAGGCACCGCATTGGCCTTCTTCCAGTCTTTGGGCACTTCACCAGAGTGCCAGGAGTCCCTGAAGATCCATGCCAGGGGCTGGGCTATGATGCTTGCCAGCTTGTTGAGTACCCTGGAATGTAAACTGTCATGGCCGAATGAGTTAAAGGTGTCCAGGCTTTCAAGGTGTTTGTTCACAAGGTCAGCATTGATGGAGGGTAAGGAATCACCCTCACCTAGGTGTTCCCATCCTGTAATGGGCAGAGGCGTCTCGTGTGACTGTTGACAAACCAATGCAAAGTACCTGTTTAGCAAGTTGGCCTTTTCCTGGGTATCAGTTGTCAGTTGTCCCATCTGGTTTAGCAGAGGTCCAATGTTACCCTTGCTTTTCCTCTGGCTCCCCACATATCTAAAAAGGACTTTTTATTGTCCTTGATACTTGTAGCTCATTGGAGTTCGGTCGCAGACTTGATTTTCCTGGTTCACTCCCTGCAGGTCCGGACAAGTGTAAAGCATTCCTCCTTGGATATGCATCCAGTACTCCATCCTTTATAGGTCTTTCTTGTTAAATGCAGGAAGTCCACTAGTTCCCTGGAGAGCCAAGGGGGCTGCTGTGCCCTTTTGCTGCCTTTCCTCCAAGATGCAATAGACTTAGCTTGTGTATCCAGGATTGCTCCCTTGACGAGCAACCACTCATCCTGAACTCCCCTCCCCTTTGGGTCGTGGTCCCTCAGGGCCTCCCCTGACAAGCCTCCTGAGCTTGTCAAAGTCAGCTTTCCTGAAGTCAAGGACTTTTGTATTGCTGACTGACTCGCCAGCTTTAAGGTGGATGGTGAAGGTGATCAGCTCGTGATCACTGTCATCCAGCTTCCCTTTGATCATTAGGTTGCTGATATGTCGTCCCCTGTTGCCAGTACCAGGTCGAGCAGCACTTTACCTCTCATCAGCCTGTAGACTACTTGCATCAGATGGAGGTTATCCACACATGAGAGAAAGCTTTGCAGCCATTTGGATTTGGCCAAGTGCTCTTCCCATGAGATGTCTGGGTAGTTGAAGTCTTCCATGACAACTGTGCACCTGGAGCATGTGTCCTCAGCCAATTCCCTACGAAGAAAGATTGAGGGATATGAATCTCTTCAGCCTGTGCAAAAGAAAGCTGAGAGGGGATCTTTTAGCTTTCTACAAATTCACTGGGGGCCAGGTAGAGGGCAGCAAGGAATAGGGGATACTCTGTTTACCTTGGGGAATAGGGGATACTCTGTTTACCTTAGGATTTACTAGAAACAATGGCCATAAACTGATGGAGACCAGATTTAGATTAGACATTAGGAAAAATTTCTTTACAGTGGGGTTGCCAAAATCTGGAATGGATATCCAAGGAAGGTAGTGCTCTCCCCTACCTTGGAGGTCTTTAAGAGGAGACTAGACAAACACCTAGCTGAGGTCATCTGATCCTAGCACTCTTTCCTATCCACGGCTGGGGGTCAGACTTGATGATCTACTGAGGCCCCTCTCAACTCTAAAAATCTATGAAATCTATTAATCATTTTTATGAATTAATACAGCTTATCTGGGGTAGATTTTTCTTCAAATAATATCTTCACAGAGAGACAGAATCTGTTTTGAAAAAGATGTTCTAGTTTGAACAGGAGAGCTTCTGGGTGAGGTTGTTTAGTTTGCAGCATACAAAAAATCAGATTACATGATCATTATAGTCCCTTTCTGGCTTTAAAGTCTATCCATTCTTATTGTTCAGTTTTCTATTAATTTGGATATATATAGTATGCAAATGTTTCATAAAGTTTCATTACCTTGGCATTATGGTCTTTGAATAATGCATTCAGTATGGAATATAGGAAATGTCATCTCTAAATGATTGGTAGGGAAAGATAATAAATCATCTAAATGTAATTGAGCCTTCATTCAACCATTTAAAATCATTTTCTTGTTTTCCTAGTATTTTTCTTTCAAGATTATATGCAACACAAATGAGCAGCCACTATTTCACATTTTATAGAAAAAGACATACACTATGAGGTTCCATACAATTTAAATATAAACTTTCCTGACAGTATGCATTGTTACATGAAGCCGTTCAAATTTCACTTTGAAATGTTGTTGCTATTTGTAAGTGAGCTTTTCCCATTATTTTGCATAGCATTGTATTTTCATGTAGGTGGTTGTGATTGGAGCTGACACTAATTAGAAGAAAGGCTAGTATGCCAGATGGATTGTAAAAGGCATACTGAAGCAGCAGTAAGTAAAGTACATGTACTTATAGAATAGTAGGAGTTCTATTCATTTGTTAGCAATGCATGAGGCTTATGAGGTAGGGCATTTAAGGGATTAATGTATCATATGTTATTTAAGGAACAGAATGCTAGAGTATAGTTTTAGGGAGACAAACTCACCCTTAACACATTGGAATCCTCTTCCTGACTTGTCCAGTTTTGACTTAGTATTGAAACACATGTGAAATGGTAGACTATATACCATACAATACTGGTTAGACTCAAACTCAGCCCTCTGAAATGTTCAACTGAAAGTCAGGTGATTATTCTGAGGCATCTCACTCTCCCTGTGGACTATAAAATAAACCTAGTAACTGAATACACAGTTGTAGCTTCCACTTCTGGGACTATTTAGACATTTAGATGCTGCCCTAAAACCTTTGATCTAGCCCTGACAAGGTTCCCTTACACTTTGAGGATAAGACAACAGACAATGTGAAGATGCAGCCTACTAAAGGAACATAACCAGCCAAGTCATGGTCAGCCTGATAAGCAACACATATTGTTGTTGTATTAAAGTCCTTGTATTAAAAGAATCTAAAATCAGCAGCTACCTACAGTTCAGCCAAAGGCCCAGATTGTCCACAGGTGAAACTGGCTGGAGATCTAGCCTAAAATATTCAAGCTATATCCATATAGCTATCAGTGACACCTCAGGGGACATAAAGATGAACAAATTATTTCATATTAAAATGGAGGAGAGGACTTACTGATTGTCTACTTCAGGGGTTGTCACCCAAGGGTACATGTATCCCTGGGGGTACTTGAACTGGTCCTAGGGGAAATGCATTCCCCACCCCACCTTGGCATCCAGTCATTGGGGGAACTTCATCTAAAAGAGTTTGAAAACTCCTGGTCTACTGCTTGATACTGTTTCATATGTCTGGTGGTGTCCTGGATTAGTGGAAGCTACATTGAAGCATCTTACCTATGGCTGAAACAGGGCTGTGTCATTGTAGTTCAGTTTCCACTGACCACAGGATAGCAGTAGATACATTAAACAGGGAGCTTGTACATGTGACACCATTACCATATACACATGATGAAAATGTCACTTTGTGTGGCTTAATGGTGTCATGCTGTACACATGCAGGAGTTTTGGGGGTTTTAAATGAATTCATGTCATTGCAAGCTAAACTACATCCTGATGTAGTTTAGTTTCAAATGATGCACTGAAGCTATTAGTTAGCTTTCCACCCCCAAGCTGTGGGACAGGTGGGCAGGCTTTGCAGAAAAAAAGGATTGGGCCCTTCACTGCTTCTGCCTTCAGCAGATACCTGCTGAAGGTAGAAGCAGCGAGGGGCCCAATCCATTTTTTTTCCAGCGGAGCCCATACACCTCTCCTGCAGTTGGGGTATGAGCTGCTGGTGGGCCAAGCAGCCCCTGAACTGTAGGGGTTCCTGGTCCTTCCCTTTATGATGGTTACACTCCACCTAGGTTACCTAGGTGGGCTGCTACTAGGTCAGGTGGTGCCCCAGATGTCAGGGAAGAGTTAGATTGGATCAGGTACTGCCTCCCAGCTGGGGCACCAACTGGTCTGCTAGCAGGTCAACTAGGTGGCCCTCAAGGTGTGCTGCTACCATGGAGGGAAGGACGAGGGCTGCCTGCAGCTCAAAGGCCACTTGGCGGGGTGGCAGCTCGCCTCCGAGCTGCAAGCAGGCTCTGCCTAAAAACAGAAAGGATTGGGCCCCTCACTCTAATGGTGATGGAAACCCGTAAATTGAACTGGTGGGTTTCAATTAAAAACTCACCATGTCCATTTATGGGGTAGATATAGAATGCAACTGTAAGGGCTAAATCCTCATCACATGTACAAGTGCTCACATTTACAATAAACTTGCATGCATTAAGCCCTCTTCTTTTGTAACAGTATAAGTTTATTTTTTCTGTTCAGTCCTTCATTCTGTACCATTCTCTGCCTGTGAAACACAAAAAGTTAGCCTTCTAGGGACCAAAAGGCTTTGGTCTACCCATAGTAACTCAACCCATTATAGGCTCTGTCTACATGTGTCCCCATGGCACCTTTTTTACTGTGCTGTCATTTATTATTTCCTTTTGGAAGTACTAAATGATGGTGCAGTAACAACCTGTACTGTACTATGTACACCACGCATGGTTATTTTTAGTTGCTGCATCGCTGTAGCAATGCACTATTATGATGGAATGCATTACTATGGCGATGTAGCTGTGGCGTCACAGTTTATGACTGCCGATGGTACATTACCAGAGCACATTGCTACAGTGACATAGCATCATGTGTAGATGTGCCCATAGAGTATGTAACTCTAATTTACTGACCTGTGTTTGACATACAGGAGGTCAGACTAGATGATCTAATGGTTCTTTCATAGAAGTATGACTAGTCTTACAAGTATGACTACTGGCAAACATGAGCAAAGCTAGAACAAGAGTGCACTTGGGTACCATGGTAACAGCTGTCTTTTCTTTTTCCCTGTGTTTTGGATTTAGCATTTTGAAATTAATTATTCAGCAGGGAAGAAGCTCAAAAAAGAAAGCTGTCCCTCTCTTTTTCCCACTCCTGCCTCACAAATCTAGTCAGAAAGAGAAAACCAAGGTTTGTAGGATGTGACAAACTTGCTTTCCTTCTTATGATAAGGTTGGCTCTTTGGATTTCATAGATTTCATAGACATTAGAGCTGGAAGGAACCTCAGATCACTGAGTCCAGCCTCCTGCCTCAGGGGCAGGAAGTCAGCTGGGGTAACAGAATCCCAGTGAGATAAACATCCAATTGTCTCTTGAAGGCATTCAAAATAGATGCTTGAACCACCCCCGGCGGCAGTCTATTCCAAACTGTGGGGGCTTGGACAGTAAAGAAGTTCTTCCTTATGTCCTGCTTGGAATGCTCATGAAGGAATTTGTGACCATTTGATCTTGTCATCCCCTGGGGCGGTCTGATGAACAGACATTCACTCAGATCTTGGTAGTCACCCCAGATAAACTTATAGGTGGCCACCAGATCACCCCTGAGCCTATGCTTTTTCAAGATGAAGAGTCCTATGGCTCTTAGCCTCTCACCATAAGGTCTGTTTTCCTGACCTCTGATCATACGCGTGGCTCTCCTCTGCACTCTCTCAAGCTTCTCTACATCCTTTTTGAATTGTGGAGGCCAAAACTGGACACAGTACTCCAACAGTGGCCTCAGCAAGGCCGAGTATAATGGGAGAATGACATCCTGGAATTTGCTTGAGAAGCATCTACGGATGCAAGTCAGCATTTTGCTCATTTTATTAGCTGCAGCATCACATTGAAGCCTCATGTTCATTTTGTGGTCAATCATGACCCCCAAGACCTTTTTGTCCATAGTACTAGCCAGTGTAGCACTGCTGAGCCTATAAAGATATTGCAGGTTTTCTTCCCAAGGTGGAGAATCTTGCATTTTTTGGTATTAAACACCATCAGGTTCGCATCCGCCCTTTTCCTAAGCCTGTCAATGTCAGCCTGGATCACCCTCCTGTCCTCAGGTGTGGATGCTTTAATCCAGAGTTTGGTGTTGTCGGCAAACTTTGCCAGTCTGCTTCTGATACCAGTGTCCACATTATTAATGAAGATGTTGAATAGTGTAGGCCCAAGGACAGAGCCTTGAGCAACCCCACTGGTCACAGGACACCATGACAATTGACTTCCATTGACCACCACCCTCTGGGTCTGACCACAGAGCCAATTCCCCAGCCAGAGGATTGTGGTGAGGCCAAGGCAGCAGTTGGCCAGTTTTGCTAAGAGCATACCAGATTGAACGCTTTTTTTGAAGTCAAGAAATATGACATCAATCTCTTTTCCCTTGTCCAGGTCACCTGGTCATAAAAGTAAATAAGACTGGTCAAGCAGGACCTACCCACAAAAAACCCATGCTGGCTATCCCTCAGGATGCTGCCATCAGCCAGTCTGTTAAGAATGCCCTCTTTGATAATCTTTTCTAAGACCTTCCCTAGGAGAGAGGTCAAGCTGATGGGCCTGTAGTTTGCTGGATCCACTTTTCTCCCTTTCTTGAAGATAGGTACCACATAGGCCTTCTTCCAGTCTTCGGGCACTTCACCTAAGTGCCTGGAGTTCTGAAAGATCCATGGTAGGGGCTGAGGTATGATGCTAGCCAGCTCATTGAGTACCCTAGGATGTAAACCAGCAGGGCCAGCTGACTTGAAGGTATCCAGCCTCTCAAGGTGTTCCTTCATGAGGTTGGCTTTCTTTTTTGTGCTTCTTCCCTGCTGAATAATTAATTTCAAAATGCAAAATCCATGAAGGATTGATGAAGGGTAAGGAATATCCCTCACCTGGGCCTCCCTGTCCCATAATGGATAGGGGCATCACATGAGACTGGTTAAAATCTGATGCAAAGTACCCATTTAGCAAGTCAGCTTTTTCCTGGGCTCCGGTTACTAGTTATCCCATCTGGCTTAGCAGGGGTCCAATGTTAACCCTTGCTTTTCCTCTGGCTCCCCACATATTTAAAAAATGACTTTTTATTTTCCTTGATACTTGTAGCTAGTTGGAGTTCAGTCACAACAGCCTTGGTTTTCTTGGTTTGCTTTCTGCAGGTCCAGACCAGTGTAGAATATTCCTCTTTGGAGGTGGAGCCAGTCCTCCATCCTTTGTAGGTCTGTCTTTTTAGACCCAGGAGGTCTGCTAGTTCCCTGGAGAGCCAAGGGGGCTGCTGCGTCCTTTTGCTGCCTTTCCTCTGCAATGGAATAGACTTTGCTTGCACATCCAAGATTGCTCCTTTGAGGAGCAACTACTTATCCTGAACTCCCCCGTCTTTAGACTGAGACCTCCTGAGCTTGTCAAAGTCAGCTTTTCTGAAGTCAAGGACTTCTGTATTGCTAACTGACTTGCCAGTTTTATGGCAGATGGTTAACGTGATCATCTTGTGGTCACTGTCACCCAGCTTCCCTTTGATCATTAGGTCGCTGATTAGGTCATCCCCCATTGACAGAACCAGATCAAGCAGCACTTTACCTCTCATTGGCCCATAGACTTCTTGTGTCAGATAGAGCTCATCCACACATAACAGAAAGCTTTGTGACCACTCAGATTTTGCCCAGTGCTCTTCCCATGAGGTGTCTGGGTAGCTGACGTCTCCCATGACAGCCATGCACTGGGAGTGTGAGGTCTCAGCCAATTCCCTGGAGAACTCCTATTCAAACTCCTGATCTTGGGTAGGAGGTCTGTAGTAGACTGCCACCATTTTGTCCCCTGTGCCATGTTCCCCATGGATTTTAACCCACAGGGTCTCCAATCACCCACCCTGGGTGCCAATGTCTGCTTGCAGGGATGTGTAGCTTTCCTTGACATAGAGAGCTACACTTTTGTTCCCTCGATCTCTCCTGTACAGGGTATAGCCATCTATACCTGTGGCCCAGTCATGGGTGGAATCTTTGCCACCAAGTCTCCGTTATCTCAATGACATCATAATTATTTGTGTTAAGCAAGAGGACAAGTTCCTCCTGTTTATACTCCAAGCTCCTGGCATTTGTGTACAGTAACACAAGTGTCCCTGTGGGGGCACTTACCTTGCCTACAGCTTGCTCCAAGGCTGGAGCAGGTGTGGGATCCCTTAAGTGCCTTGGCTTGCTGGCTTTGCAAGGGTTGCTCAGCAGGCCAGCAGTGGCAGTGGTCCCCCCATCCTCCGGTGGGCTTAGTTTAAAGCCCGGTGGAGCAGATCAGCCAGTCTGACTGAGAAGAGCCTCCTCCCCAGTGGAGCTAGGTGGAGGCCACCCCTTCCCAGCAGCTCACTGCCTCTATCACCAAAGAGTAGACTGTGGTCATGGAAACCAAAGCCTTCCCAATGACACCAGTGCTGCAGTCTTTGGTTGAACAGATCAGTGGACACAACATACCTTGACTTTAGCAAGGTTTTTGACATTGTGTACCATGACATTCTTATTTACAAGCTAAGAATATACATACTAGATGAAAGTAATGTCAGGCGGCCCAACATGCTCAACAAGTAGTCATCAGTGGTTCAATTTCTAGTTGGATGGAGGTTTTCAGGGCATGTCTACATGTTGCCATACAGTGACATTGCTACAGCACCATGCTTTAATACTTCCTTTTGGTACATATATTCAATATGTTTCAAACCCATTTCAACTGGTTGATTGTGGACCATTTCTCCAGTCCATCCAGGCCATTCTGGAGCCTAACACTCTAATTTCAACTGCAATAAGTTTCAAACTAATTTCAGCCTAACCAAAAGGAAGTATTAAGGCACAGTGCAGTAGAAGTGGTAATTGTGCCATGCACACAGTGCATGCTTAAATTTTGCCACTACATGGCCATATTGGTACAATATACCTGGGAAGCATACCACTATGGTGATGTAGCACACTATGGTGATGTAGCATGTTGCTACATCATTATAGGGCAACATGTAGACATGCTTTCAGTGGGATACTACACAGGTCTGTGCTGGATCTTATCATATATTTTATTTAATGATTTGGAAAATGAGATTGAGTGCATGCTTAGAAAATCAACGGATGACATCAAGTTTGGTGGAGTTGTAGACATTCTGAAGAATAGTACTCAATTCCTGAATGGCCTGGATAGGCTAGATAAATGGTCCACAATCAACCAGTTGAAATTCAACAAGGACAAATACAAAGGTCTACACTTGGGACAAAATAATTACACAAATTCAGACTGGGAAATGACTGGCTAGGATGCAGTCCTGAAAAGAACGACCTGGGGATTACAGTAGAAATATTTTGTGCA
Organism: Caiman crocodilus; assembly: GCA_030014935.1. Taxonomy (NCBI): domain Eukaryota; kingdom Metazoa; phylum Chordata; order Crocodylia; family Alligatoridae; genus Caiman; species Caiman crocodilus. Next base: position 182,286 of record JAGPOW010003685.1, on the reverse strand, counting down.
GCATGGAAGAGATCCATAAACTACCATCTAAAAATGTCTGCAGCTTTTTGAACACCTGAGCATGGCACATAACTTATCTTGTTTAAAGTTTGGAGTCAGATTGTCTGCTAGTCAGACACTCAAAAGAAGAAAGCTCTTCCTCTATAATTTAAATGAAAGGCTAGATGCAGCTGTCCACGAAGTCAAAGACAAAATACCATTGTCGTTGGATATGTCTTAATTTGTATTTCTTAAGATTACAGATGTATTAATTTCTACTGGGAACTGGTTTCATTTGTAAGATAAATTACTTTGGAGTAGTATTTTTTTCCATATCCTCCACCTCCAACTAGAGGCAACATGCCAGTCTGAGGAGAGGGTTCCTCAATGAAATATGTATTTGATTTGACGGGTACATTATTTGTTTCAAAAATCCAATTTCAGGCACTTTCACTGCAGCGCCCAGGAAGCTGAACTGAATGGCATGACTGCTCGTGCCTCTCCCATTTCTTACAAACCAGAACCCAGTTTTTGTGGCTTCGAACTCTAGGTGCTTTTCCCCATATTCTTCTTAATAGCCTTATGCAAAGGACCTTTGAAGGAGTTTCTGTGGACCCTAAGAAAGCCCCAACCCTCATTGCTTTCTCTTTCAACCTGCATCTATCCTAATCAATTCTTCTTTTGTTTTTCCTTGTCCCTCTGACATTTACTCATTCTTTCCACCATTACCAACCAACCACATAAATTTGATCACTGGTGTAACCTTTATTTCCATAATCCTTTCCCATATCCAAGGATTGGCCAATCAGCACAGAGTGGGGTAGTACAGGGCTGAGTGGAACCAATAGGGGTGGCGTAGGGTGGTGCAGAACTGAGGGGGACAAATCAGATCAGTACCGAATGGTGCAGGGACACGTAGGTGTGGCATGGAGCCAGTCCTGACCCATGAGGACAAAAGATTGAGGGCCACTGCTTTAGACACAACTCTCATAAGCACCAATCAGAACCGGATGCCTAAATAATTTTGATGACTTGGGCAACCATGTAGCTGATAGCCTATACCTTTCTGTATTGCCCTTCTACAATGGAAGGTTACAGTACTTGCCCTGCTGGTTCTATACAGACAATAACTTGTCACTTGTTGTATGAAATCGTAATAAATTAGTCTTCAATTTAACACTAATAAAACTATAATTCTATATGCCAACAGCAAACAAACTCCTTCTTCATTTTACACTACAGCAACTAACTCAAGAAAACAAAAAGTAGTTATACTTTCATGATGGGGTGGGACAAAGAAACTAGTATTGCTTACATTAACTGGGACATTCAATGAAAAAAGAATCATGTCAGCATTTCATCCATGGACCTGCTGAGGAACAAGTTCTTACAAATATTTTGTCACTAATTCAGAATTGGAGGAACTTTTTACTTTGTTTGATTTTATCCATTTATCAAGCTAAAAAAGTAGTGTTTTATACTATAGGGACAGCAAAATGGTGGAGAAGTACTTTATAGCAACAGAAGAATATTCTAAAACATTAGTGTAATTTCTGGTTTTCCATAAAGAAACAGCATTGCATATGTTAAGATTTTTGTGGAAGTTCAGTGTTATTTAAACTAGAACTAATCTAACGTTTAAATTCCTTTGGAGAGGGGAAGCTTGACACCACCATTTTCTAGGTATGTGGTACATAACAGGTTAAACCCAGAAAATTAGAATGAATGCACATTTATTTTCTTTGGGGTAGGAAAGACTTGTAGTTTGTAATTCTGTATTTCTATATTCATAGAAATATCTTCCTGTAGATGTTCACTTTAATATGTTCCACTGTTATAAACATTAGACAAAGGTGGCAGCATGGAGGGAAGGGGAGAAGAGGAGTAAACTAATCAATCTAAGTAATATTAGTCTAAGGAAAGGAGAGAAGGGAACCTTGTCAGGGCTAGGGGGAAACCCTGGCCCAAACCCAGGGGGAGCACCCGCTCACTCTTCACAGGAGGCGAGGACAGGAGAGGCGCCCACGCCAAGAAACCTCCTGCGCGGTTCATCAGCCACACTTACATACAACTGGGGCCGGGTGACGTCAGGGAGAGTTGTCACCTGGCGGGAATAAAAGGCGGCCCCCGAGGGCACAGACAGGCAGCCGGGAAACACCAGAGCTGGAGGGAGGCTGGAGGTCATAAACAGGCCTCCGCCAGGTGTCTCGGTCACCGAGGAAGTAAGTGGCTGTAGTGCCAGGAGCAGCAAGGGCGAGGCAAGCCGCAGCCATAAGGAGCCCAGTTGCAGAGCCAGCGCCGGAGCCAGTAGGGAAGCAGGAGTGAGCAACACCGATGAGGGAGTCGGGGGCAGAGCCAGTGGGTACACCGGTGAGGGAGCCAGGGGAAGAGCCGTCGGGTACACCAGCGAGGGAGCTGGGGGAAGAGCCGGTGGGTACACTGGTGAGGGAGCCAGGGGAAGAGCCGTCGGGTACACCAGCGAGGGAGCCAGGGGAAGAGCCGTCGGGTACACCAGCGAGGGAGCCAGGGGAAGAGCCGTCGGGTACACCAGCGAGGGAGCTGGGGGAAGAGCCGGTGGGTACACCGGTGAGAGAGCCAGGGAAAGAACCGGCAGGATCACCGGCGAGGGAGCTGGGGAAAGAGCTGGCAGGGACGCCGGCGAAGAAGCCTGCAGGGGCGATGGGGCCTCGGGACACGTAGTCCTCAGGCCAGTGATAAGAGGCTGAAAGGACCACAATCCAAGGTGGCGTTGGCTGGGGTGCAGGGGGAGGCTAGAGCCCCATGAGTGCCCGCCAGAGGCATGTTGGCACTGGAGGCCGCGGAGAGTGGGACCCCCTGCTGAGGGTCCCATTAGGACCGCGGCTGGTGAGTTCTGGGGAGTGGCCACCATCCCCCAGGACACCCTCCAGGAACCCACTCATGGGAGTAGGACAGACCTGGTTAGCCACTCGTGCAAAAGCAGTCCGGGAACACCTTTTCAAGCAGAGATGGGCACAGCAAGGAAGGGGAGCATGGCAGTGACAGTGACTCAGTAGCAAAACCTGGAGAAACCTTCTGGTTCAACCAGAAGTCCCCGAGGGGTTCTGGAGCAATGCGTGAGACAGTAGCAGTTTCACCATGCTTTGAGAATGAGCAGCACATTTCATTTCCATAGCCCCAGGTTTATTGAAACTTTCTCTGCCCTCTTGCCCCCTACCAGTACTAACTAGGCTAAGTCCTTATTTCAGATCAATCAAGGACTTTGACTGACCAGTACTCTTCGCATGTCCATGTATAATTTAGATGAAGACACTGATACAAACTAGCTACTGTAGACATATTAGGGGTGTGAAAAATGGGCCGTATTCGATTCAGATTTGGCCTGAATCAGGGAGAGTAATTCGGTTAGTTGATTCAGATCATTGCCCCCGATTTGATTCAGCCGAATCCGAATCCGAATCTGAAAGATTCGATGCTGATTTGGAGAATCAGTGATTTGGCCACAGACACAGCTTCAAATGTCTTTTTTCTACATACCTTGACCGACCAGTACTCTTCGTAAGCCTCATCTGTCTCCCTTGCTGTAGTGCAGGCATGGCTCATTAACACTGCGATGTTGTGGGGGATGGAGCATCCCATAGAAGAACATGCTCAGCAGTGCACCCGGAAGTGGACCAGAAGTGCTTCCGGTCCACTTCTGGGTCTGCCAGAAAGCTTAGCGATCAGCCATGGGAGGACCCTAAGTGCCTCCCCCACCCCAGAAGGCACCAATTGCTGAGCTGGGGGGCATGGCGGGGTCCCCCCCCTATGCTCCCCAGTGGAACTGGAAGTGGACTGGAAGTGCTTCTAGTCAACTTCTGGGTCTGCTGCTGAGCATGCTGGGGAGACTCCCTGTGCTTCTGTGGGATGCTCCATTCACCCCACTATTGCAGCCACCTGGTACTGCCTGGTACCTTGACAGACATAGAAAAAACATTTAAAACTGCGTCTATGGCCAAATCTCCAAATTGTTTTGAATGTCTCTGAAACAATTCGGAGAGTTACGATTTGATTCAGAAAGATTACAGGGCCTCCTGATTCAATTTGGATTCAGAGATTTGGCCACCAAATCAGGCCAAATCTCCACCTAATCGCATCAAGGGACCAATGCTTTACGCAGCCCTAACACGTATCTCCTTCATAAAAAAGAGACCATAGTTTTTATTCTCAGCCAAAAAGGTGTGATGTTTATATTTTTAAAGCAAAATGTCTAGATCCTCAGACATTTGGATATCTAATTTCAAGTAAAATTAGTCTGAGTTAGGAACTTAAATGCCAGTGGACAGCTAGGCCTGTATTACTAATCTTGTTGAGTTATCTGACCTCTCTAATACTTGTAGGATATACAGCATTATTACAGGATACTTGCTGAAACTGCCTATATCCATGGGAGTCCTGCATGCATAGAAGCAAATCCCTTGTCTAATGCCAAAACTTGGTTAAATATTTGACAAAGTGAAGAGAAAGAAATCCTCCCTCCAGACTACATCCACATTAAGCAGCCTTGTCCAGTATAATGTCCTCAAGACATGCTTCAGGTCACTACCATAGTCCCATGTAGCACTGAGAGGACTTGTGCTGCATAAATGTTCTGATCCAGCCCCACAATTTCTTCAGCCCAGCTGTACCCCACATCCTGTCCACATTGTGCAAATATGTATTGTGCACACTAGCAGGCCTTTCTGATTTTGAGTTCTTTGTTCATCTGGGAGTGTGTATGCCTTGGAATCCTCCCCAATGTACTGTGAAGCTACATAGATTCCACTGCAGTACAAGTTTAGATGGTATTTGGAAGTTATGTACAAACCTACTTAATAGAGTAAGGGGAAGGAAAGCTAAACAAAAAGTCTCAGCAATGCCAGTTCCATCTGCAGTACAGAGAATCAATAGTGACTCAATGCAGGCTTTTTCAGAACACAGATGCTTTCAGAAAACTAGCCTTTGATTTAATGCAGATTAATATAATTTTATCATTATGTGCCACACTACAATGGTGAATATCCAGGGCTTTGTTGTTTGAAGGCACTCTTGTATTACCAGTAGTTGTATGCTAGACATGTCAAGAAACACACAGGATTTGTGCAAATCTCATATATGAATGTATATTGTACCATTTGGAAAAGCTTTGGTATTTGAGAACAATATTATTTTTTTTTAACTTAATAAGATGAAATTTTTTTTAAAGAAATGAAATGCAGATGTCTATATATATATGTCTCAGATTTTCTTAGCCTATCTTACTTTAAAATCATGCTTCATATTACTATCCAGCCTATTATTTAGAAGAGAGTCAACTTTGATATAAGATATATTTGAAAAAAGCAGCTAAAAAAATATATAAATGTATATATATATATGTATGTGTGACTCTCTCTGTGTGTGTGTGTGTGTGTATCTTTATATTTTTTAATTTGCAACATTAGAAAATATTCACTTTTCCAGCGCTTCTCTAATGCTCGCTCTATCTAGCCAGCTATTGCTTTAGAAGTTCACTGGAAACTTAAATATTTTCTAATGTAGCAGATTTTTAAAATAAATAGCTTATATCTAGACTTGTGCTTGGTAAAATCATTACATTCATCTTTACTCTTGAATCCTGCATTCTAATTAATTTTATCCATTACAAAAAGTGAAACAGAAGAGTAAGAGTTAATCAATTTCTGCAGCAGAACAAATCTCTAGACTGTTCCTTAAATAGTCTTTTCTTCTTGATGTAAATTTCAAGAGTACACGATGTTGGAAATCTTTTTTGTCCTCTTGCTCAGAGAAAATGAGAAAGAACTCTGCAATAAGTGAGTACCGTACAGTTTTGTACTCAAAGCATCTCAGTCAGAGAGAGTGAATAATGCTGGTGTGAACAATTTAGATAATAAATGTATGCATGCCAGAACCCTTGCAAAATGGCATTTAATTTTGTTTTCTTCTCTGTAAATATCTTGTTTGATCAGAATGATTTCCATATCTCAGAGTTAACAAAGATGGCAGGTATTAATGCTATTATTACAAGACTATCAATGATCAATTACGAATATCAATTAACCTGCTAAATTGCATAACCAGATTTCATAAAATAATCAAAATATTGAAATAAAGTAATGTTTCAGTACATTTTTTCATACTTTACTCATGATGCTTAGATTTGATTGCTATCCTTGCATGCATGGACTGTTTCTCTTCCAGCAGACAATAGGATATTATGAAGCATTTACTGTTAATTATGAACAAGCACTAGATCAATCTTTTTGCCATGTGGAAGCAGCACTGATCAGAGTATAACGCATGAAATTTGCTGAACTACTGCCCTCAGCTGCACAAGATAAATTCACATCCGTACAGACTAAATACAGTTTAATAAAGTGAATTAGATAGATGACCTTTGCACTTCTGCTGCAGCTGACATTATAAGGGCAGACTGCCAAAAATAAGTAACTCTCCTACATGGTAAATTCTGTTCTAAAGGCCTTACTCTCAAGTCAGAGTTTTTAAAGGGTCAGTGTATAAAAAAAGACGCTTAATATCACAAATCAAATAACATGCACTACTGCTTCATTTTTTTGTCTTGTGTACTGTGAAAGGAATGTAGAAATTATTCATCATATCTCTAAATTGGTATTGATTCAATCTTATTGTAAAGTAGGACATTTATGGATAGAAGTAGTAAAAAGGGGAAATTACTAATTTTCAGAATTTCAGAATTTGCTTAACTCTATCCTTGGTTGAAAAAAATAGGAGCTAGAGGGAGGAAATACAAAAAAATGCATTACTTTTAAAAGTTAATGATAGTTTTCTAGTTTTGGAAAATGTCTAGCTTTTAGAAAATGTTGAGTTAAAATGGGACAGTATTGGATTTCATTGGCTGATTTGTCCCTGGTGTCCCTATTCTGCATCTATATTCTATTGATTTGAATGCAATGATACTTTGAACAACAACACAATGTCTCAAATCTTCTTTACATGTTGAAATGTCTTGGTCAAATCAAACTTTTTTCTAAAGGAACTCTAGGGCTACATACAGACAGTCAAAAAGCATGAAGCTGTATCAATTCAGTCTTTGCAGGTTAGTTTAAGCTGCAGAGATTTAACTGAGAAATAAGTGAATAGACATTCACTATTGATTCGGGAAATGTAGCCACATGCCTACAGTGGCTCAGGCCATAAACCAGGGGGCACTAGAGCACAGCCCCCAGCCTCCTAGACACTGCCAAAAGAAGGGACTGAAGTTCCAAGACTTTTCCTCCCTCCCTGTTGGAGTGGTGGGGTCATGGCTAGGCCCCAGTCCAGGGCTAGCACCCTTGAGGGTGGGAGTTTAAATCCCCTCCCTGGCCCACATACGACCCAAGCCTGGATCAGCCTGGGCAGGGGGTGTAGGAGCAGGCCCTCCCAGACTGAGAAGAGGGTGCGTGAGGAAAAAGGTAGTGGCATTGAATTCATAAAAGCTTGACCAAGAATAATTCTCTCTCAGAAGTGAGCATGTATGGAACACAGCAATTTGCAACCTCAAGCATACAACAAAGAACAACCAAAAATCTTTGCCTAAGCTAAATCACAGTAAAAGTACACACAGCTTAGTCTAACTTAAAATAGAATGTAAGAAACCAAAAGAACAAGAGAAAGCCTTGCATTAGTCTTGTGTAATCCTGAAGGCAGAGTGTCTTCTTCGAGCCAGGTATTCATAAAGTCCTTCTTGGTGAATTAAGAGGTGGTCGTAGATATTGGAATAGAGATCCCCGAGACCTCATCTCTTTTTGGGGTTTTACAGGTGCACTGGTACCACCTTCACCCCCTTAAGTGCCTTGACATTAGTATGCTTGTCACCTATAGCACCTTTGGCAGGACTCTCATGCATTCAGTGTCTTTTGTCTCTTCGTACTATTCCAGTCTCCCCCCTTTCACAGGTTCTGGTTTATAATGTAAATGTAGTTCTCTGCTTTTTTGGATCACACTAGCCCAAACAGTCTGGGACCCTCTCCTGTTCTCTTAGTTCTGTCTCTAATACATACAATGCAATGATTGTGCCAGGTCTTTGCCAATACTTCACACCTCTCATTCTGGTCCTGCAGGGCTTGGCCCTGTGCTCACAGATGGTTAGGGGACCAGTCCCTCCAGCTCTGGTTCCCTAGCCTTTTCCCCCTCCCCCATGGCCTGGGGGACCTGAGGGGAATTACACCCCTACCCCTTCCCCTTATCAACAGCTTGCCACAGTCTCTGCCAGAGGTGGGATAGGGTGGAGTCTGCTGGTCTCCTGCCAGCCTCCTGACAAACAGACACTGGCTGGGGTCTCATGTCAGTAGTTTAAATCCCACGCCCTTCCCTCTGCCTGAGCCTGCCTGCCCACGGCCCCATCCCCTCTGCTCAAGTGGGGAAAAGTTTGGCAGGAACTGCCCCCCCCCCCCAACCACAGACCCACCTGTGGTCCCTTGTCAGCCAGCCCTCACTGCTCTGGTTAGGGAGTAGAGGGGCAGGGCCAACCCTGTTCTCTGAAGCAGAAAGCACAGCACAGCCCATCCTGGGATATTGGGGGACTGTGATTTAACTTGAACCAGGAAAAAATCTGGGACAGAAGTTCAAAAAACTGGTTTGACCAAAATCAGTTAACTCTGATAGTACATTCAACCAGATTTTTCTTAAACCAGTTTCAACCATTTTACAGCTGATTTATGTGCACTGAACTTCTGTTCTGTTACAGGTTTAAACCAGTTTCTGATCACTTAAACCAGTTAATGTGTAACTTCTGTTCTTAGCTCAAAATCTCAAGAATTCACCCTCACTGGAGTTGTTCAAGTTTATGGTCTTGAAAGATAGATACGCTCTTGAAAGACAGATAAGCTCTGAGGTAAGGTAGAGAAACATCATGTATTTAGAGAGTGTTTCATTTCATACACAGATACCATGGTGATGAAATAAACAAAGGGGAAATTACTGTGAAGATAACTCACTTGAGGATAAAAAAAAATAAATACTTTCCCCTGCCCCCCTTTTTTTGTAAAAAAACTTTAAATAACCAGACTCTACCATTTTCTAGAAACACGTGTGCATGTGTGTGTGTGTGTATGTGTGTAAGTATGCACGTGTGCATATATATCCATGGATGTGCATATATATGTGTGTGTGTGTCTGTATGTATTCATGTGTGTATATGTGTATATATAATATATGTATATATACATATAACATTTTTCAGAATGATAAGAATTCCTGTGAGATTCTGTGAGGAAAAGAAATCTCTAATATTATCATCTTAAAAAAATCATCCAGCACTTTCTGGGTTGTATTCTATAGTTCTGGTATTATCAAAACTGCCTGTGAAAGTCAGTAATTTTTTCAATGGACTTTTCATTTAGTGTTAGAATTATGCATGACCCGTGTTGTCTGTTATTGCCATTCTGTTGTCCATAGTATACTAAACATAACAAGTTATTTGATATCTTTTTTTGACACAGGAAAAATAAATTGGATTAAAATTCAGCCACTGTACAACTCTATTGCATTTTATGGAAATACCTCAGGGATGAAATTGGCCTGGTACTCTTTTTGCTTTCATAGTAATACATGACTATATCATAATCAGCAGGGGCTGTAGGCCGAAATGTTCATCTGTTTTGCATAGAACAGAACTCTCTGAACAGTAAGCATTATTTACAGCTCAATAGGCAGAACTCCAATTAACCCCAGTGACCTAACAGAGAAAAAAATTACTAGTTAAGGTCAATAAATATAATAGCACTGAGCATAATCATCTGAAATAGCAGCTAGGTGGTGATTAAGGCACACATTAGTCTTGCCTGAATCAAGAGAAATCAAATTTCAAAATATCTCAGTTTGCAGATGCATCTGTGGTACTGGTTAAGGGCTCAATTCTGAAAGGAACAAAACATAACAACTGCCATTTACTAGGAGCAAGACCCTAGCTCCATATTTCTCAGTATCCTGTATTAATGACAGAGAGGGGATGCCAAAAGTGAGAGTGAAAAGCATATGACCATTGTTTTTTCCACTGGTCTCTCCCACTTGCAGCCTCCAGGATTTAAGCATGAGTACCTTCAGTGGCAGATCTAGAGGTAGATCTAGAGGAAAATCAGGGGGAAGCTCAGGGGGAAGTGGTTGCATCTCCCTTCACCTGTGTGGTACATATTCAGTGAGCTCTATGGGTGCATCTACATGAGATGCTTACTGAAGAGTTGACTAATTAGCTTATCATCTTGTTTCTACATATGCAGCTCTAATAGGCTACAGGAAACTAGTAACTCTGCAGTAAGTTAGTACTAATAAATACAAGTACTATCCTGCTGTGGAGTTTTTTGTGCAAAGCAGCGCACATGCATATGCTGACAGGGCTGGCTGGGGCATGAGGGTGCTTCAGTGCAGGGGCTACCTGTCAGCCAGACCCACACTGGAGCATCCTTGTGCACTGAAGCCCCTCCATAGCACACTGAGCCAGGTTAGAGCAGCCCTGGGCTGACCCCCTGGGTCCCCTGCTAGCCAGGACTGCTTTGACTTGACTCAGTGTGCTACGGCCCTGGGCACACATGTAAATGTGATGCCTGGAAGCAATTAACTCTGGTGCAAAAAGTGCCAATATTTATTGCATCCTTTAACATGCACATGTAGACACACCCTGTGTTGGTGCTGCTCATGGTAGAACCACTGCTTTGTCATAATTTTGACAAGAATGTCTTTGGTGGTGGGGGTAAGGGGATGGGTAGTAAAGGGGGAAAGCATCAGCTGTGTTCTATAGCCATGTCAAGGCAGTAGCTCCAGGAGCAGCTGTGCTGAAAGGTGGTCAGCTCAGAGAGCTGACTGCGCATGTGCCATACACAGAGATGACCATGGTGGGGTGCGGGGCCTGGGGCAAATCAGCCTGTGCGAGGCACCTTTAACATGCCTGCAAAGACATTTAAAAACAGAACTATCATCAATGACAAAATGAAGTACCAGACACAAGTACAAAATATAAAATGCTTCCATTAGCTACCTTTTAATTATATATCCCTTTGGAATACTTGTGATACACCTCCCACTTGTACCTATAGTGTATAATCAAATTTTGACTGGTTCCTAGGTAATTTGTTAGGTAACTGATTACTGATTCATCTTTTCAATTGACTGGACAGTAAAGCTATGCTAGTTATAGTCTTAAAACTAGTAAGTTGAGTGAAAGTCTATGTATTCATTGGATGGAATAGCACAGTCCAAACTTCTGGTCCCATGGACTGGTTGAGCTGTACAGGAATTGATCCATGATCAGATCCAACCTGGGGTCAGCATGTGAGGTCAGTCCAAGGCTGCAACCCTGTGTGCTGGATCCAGCTGTGTGCCATCCTGATCCTGCATGCTGGATCTGGCTACAAAGCAATCCCACCCACCAGCCTGACTATGTGCCAGCATAAACTGGTACACAGGGCCTCTCCAAGTCCAGAAATTTGGCATTAGGGGAGAAGCAATTAATGCTGCCACTGCCAAATTTCCATATCCATGGAGAGGCCCACAGACCAGATGACAATTTTGTGGGCTGTACCTGGCCATCAGGTTAGAAGTTGAGCACCACTGGAATAGAATATCAATCTGATGTTCTAACAGTCATGTATGGTGCATATAATCCACGAATCAATGAAAAATAAGGAATAGATAGTTTCTGCGAGTACATATGTGTGCACTTAGATGCCCACACATTTATGCACCCCCCATTAATCACATTTTTGGTTTTTTTCAACCTTCTTTTTTCCATTTGCATTTCATGATCTTCTTAAATCTACTTTGCACAATTTTAAACTCTAGGCTATATTATACTTTTGTTATTTTAAGCCAGTTTAAAAGCCTGTATCATACATTTGTTCTTCAGGAGATATTTTAAGCATGAGATCAAGATGAAGAAGGCTACTCGGGGGATAAGGTAAATCAAGGACCTAATTTTTCTGTGCAGTTCATCCATCCGTTGAATATGTAGTTCTCCCCAGAACCCTAATGAACATCATTCTGTTTATTTGAGATGCAAGAAAATTGTAAGAACATATTTGAGCTGGTCATTAGTCAGAGCTTTCTAGGATGCATCAAACATTTGACACCTAACTTTGGCTCATTTCACCCTTATTCTAGATTTGTGATAATATTCTTTCAGTGAGAAGGAAGAGGTGGTTAGCTGTGTTTGTGTTAGTATGAAGTCAGGCAAAAGGCAGAAGAGAGGTGCAGCTTGTTCAGTTAGTTTAGAAGGTGAAACATTACTTTGCCTTCAGTAAGGAAGAGTAGTGGGGGAATGGTTCTACTGAAGCAGAGTGATTACGTAGGTAGTGATTAGTACTTATCCTTCATATCGCTTCCCATTCTTTTCTTTTCTCTATTTCTTGAATTTCTTTAGAAACTTAATTCCATGGACATGTTACAGATACTAGTATTCCCTTTTGGTTGCTGTTTTCTAATTCCATCTGGACATACATACCAGACCTCTGAGAAAATACAAATGAGACTTTGTATACATTTCATATCTTGTTTAAAGTTCAGTTTCAAGGCAGGTGTAGTGGGTGATCTTTATTCTCTCATTTACAGAAGCCCTTTGCATCTTATCATCCCTTTGCCTCTATTTCCCTCATTCACGGCCCAGCTCTCTGCCTCTCTCGCTCTCAGTTTCACGGACAGAAGGACAGAGTCATCCATTTCTAAGGTGCCACAAGTCAGTGCTTTGGCAAAATTAGTCTGAAAGATCAGTTTCAAATCCTAGAGATTAGTATTTATTAAAAAACTAAGTGTCCTGCAAGGCACTTAAACAAATGAATAGTCCCAATGAGTGTTTTGCTGGACTGAGGCCTTAAATGCTAATTCAATACTCAGGCGCCATGAATTTATAGAATCAGTCTGACTTTAAATCCTGAAAAAGGCCAACTGAAGGACAAATCGATTATTCTTCTGCCAATTACCTTTAATTAAAATACAGTGCTATATCCATTGCAGAAAATTGGAGCACAATTTTGATTTATGGAAGTTAAAACTCCTTGCTGAATAACATGGTGTAAACACAATACTTAAATGGAATTGAATAAGCTTTTATTACAAGGTTGAAACAACCATTATAATCTGTAAAACTATAACCTTGGATTGCATATAAGTTTTGATTGACACAAATTGCTGAAATATTGATAGTGAATGTAGTATCTTTCAAGCCATGCTGGATTAGTAAAAATCTAGGACTGCTGAGGAAATTCACCAACTGTTAGAAAGAAAATCCCCTGAATAAAACTACCAAAAGCCAGTTGACAATGTTTCTGAAGTTTAGTATAGTGAACAGTTGCAGTTATTCAACATAAGAAGAAAGAAAACCATTCAAAAGGGCAGATATGGGAAGGCAATTTAAGAAAAGGTGACAAGTAAGAAAAAGGAAAAACATATTTAAAATAAAAGTCAGAGAAATACTGTTCTACCCTTTCCTGGTTTCAGTCTACAGGTGGTTCCATCTCCTGGTTGCCATATTAGTATCTGAATGTATGAGGCCTTGTGGGAGCAGTTAAGTAACCTGATTCCACTGATCAACTGCAGTTAGTGCCTAGCAGGGAGAAGTTTGTATGTAACAGCAATAGACCCTGTTGGATAGTTATCTCATATTTTTTCTTAGGAAGGTCAAAAGAAAGTTCACAACATAACAGATAAACCTGAAATATCAAATTTAATAAATAAACCTCAATAGAAATAGTCATTAAAATAATGACTATAGCAATTCTATAATGGTCTACTCTAGCAGGTTTATTGCTCAATGTCAGTATTATTCTTATTGGTTTATAGCACTGAAATGGCAGAAGAAGAACATGAGCTTTCAGCAGTGAATATAATCAAAACAAGCTTGTGCTCATATAGGACTTGATGAGTGAATGGCTTAAGTGTTGATCTTTCCCAGCCTCATCTGGTTAGCCTTTAATGTTAATGTGGACATAGTCATAATGAACACTCATCACTGACATCAGACAGCACAACTGGAAGACTAAAACAGTGCTTTTGGTATGATCACCTCTAGATTTCAAACTCAATAAGTATGCTAAAATTATTCTGACTGGAACTCCTGAACTGGAAATGAATTACGGTACAATTTCAGTTTTGCCTTTGGGTGAGGGCAACAGCAAATTTTATTTATATTAATAATATACTATATTTATTATACATAAGCTATTTCATATGTAATATTGAAGTAAAACTTATCAAAAGAGACTCTGACAAGTAAGCAAACACTTTTTTTAAAAACTTCAAAACAACACAATTGGAGGGTTCAAAAATGGTTTTATTCAATAACTAAAGGAGGAACATTGATTTGAATTCACAGAGACAAGACCAAGATCTAGAATTCTGAACAACCAAATCTAAAGTCTGAACTTCCAATAAACAAATGAACACAATATTTTTCCAAGCATACTTCCTCTTTCTTCTCAATAGCTGACACTCTCCAACAGCATTCACCCCAGCTATATATAGCCTTGTTAATTACAGCTGTCATCTTAGGCAATTTTAAAGTCCTTTAAGACTGTAGCGCCCTTTTTTTTTTGTCCATTTACCTAGCTTGTATTTTATCTCACCTCTTGCTATCCTCTAGCTCACTGTCTCAGCCAATAAAGTTCCAAGTAATATGTTCACCAAAGCATGCTGCCTTTTTTCCATGCACCTTATTATCTGAGACCTCCAGATCAATATCATGTTTCTGTCTTTCCCTTTCCTGATATCACTGTTCTTTTTTATTTCTATAATTCTTCATGGTATCGCTATGCCTCTTCCCTCTGTTATTACATCATTTTCTTTTCAATACAACAGTATCTTGTTCTGAATATTTGCCTTGTTATATTTTTGCTCTTCTGATCTGAATATCAGAATTTCCTCTCCAGCATGTTATTGAACTTTTCCTTATCTCTACCCACATGCTCATAGTGTTGTCAACAAAACTTTTAGCTTATTCTAAGGAATTGGTTAAATCAGTGTGTGTTTGTTATGGAAAATACCTGAAACACATTCAGTCTCAGTTCACATCAGGTGAAAACTATCTCTGTTCAGATGGACAGCACAAAGCCAATGCAACTCTTAAGGCCTACTTTGAAAGCTTTTTCCTTATACACAGCTAGCTGTGTCACTGACTACCTAGCTGCTCCCTGAGGGACCATCTCCATTTCCCAACTACCTCAGACTTCTGTTAGGGAGCCTCTCTAAATTATAACTTTTATCACTACATCTTCACTCTTAATAATAAGTATAAAACTGAATTAACACAAAAATCAATTACCATCCATCTAAGGAGGAGAAATTACTAGCATATCACTCTGGAGTGAGTCTTTACTAGTCACTTTCCTATTCCTCCTTTTCTGTAGCTTTTAACAAATCTCTGTCAATATTTTGCTTGGGAATGTTAGCAGAATTCACAGGTATTACCTGGCAGGGGTCACGATGTAAGAACTCTTGCTATGGCCCCCATAGTCTGAGGCAGAGAGCCTCAGACTCTGCCATACCTGCTGCAATGCCCACAGCTTGAAGGCACATGTACAATGAAAGTTCTCACAAAGTACAATAAAAGAGCCTAAGCATGTGTAACAAAATGGTCGTATGTTGTGTAGAGATATGAAAAGAAGAACAAGTCTCTTCAGGAATGTCTACAAGAGATGTTTACTCTGGAGTTGCCTAATTAGCTCCACAGTAAACATCTCAATATCTACACATGCAGCCCTATTAGGCCTCAGTAAACCAATAAACTCTGCTGCAGGTTAGTACTTGTAAATGCAAGAACTATCTTGCAGCAGAGTTCTTTAGTGCAAAGCAACACACGTGTAGCCACTGACTGGGCTGTCTGGGACAGAAGGGTGTTTCAGTGATGGGACTGCCTTCTGACTAGTCCCACACTGGAGCTAGCCCCTCCACAGCATGTTGAGCTGGATCAAAGCAACCCCAGGCTGGAAAGCTGACCTCCTGGGCCCCCTGCCCATCAGGGCTTCTCTGACACAGTTCAATGTGCTGTGGCCCTGGATGCACATTCAAATGCAGCACCCGGGAGCAATAAACTCTGGTGTGATATGCACTAGAATTTATTGCTTCAAATTAATTGTACCTGTGGACATGCCCTGTGAGTATTTCAGGAAGTTTCATTTTCCACTTAGCCAGATAAAGTATCAGACCTCGTTTCCAACTTGATTTTGGTGGGAAGCTTTTCTTCTAAGTCTTGGTAAACTTGAGTCCTGACGGTAGGATCTGGCTAACTTGCACTTTTGGCAGCTGTGCTTCTGCACAAAGGCAGAAAGTCCATTAGCTACCGACCACTGGGGATGATTTCCTTTTTCTACATGATGGTATTTACATCCTACACGATGTAGGTACATTCCTACACGATGGTAGGTACATTCCTTTCCATAAGGACATAGTTGCTTGCATTCTGGAACAATTGAATTCTTCCCAAGAAAACTGTCCATATCTGGGCTGTGACAGCCAAAAGGATCGCCAGGAGGTGTGAATGTTGTATCATCTTCTATTGCAGGCACACACTTAACTAGATTAGTTTTTTACAAGCTGACAGATCCCAAATTGGTGTCACCTCCCTAGGTATGAGAATGAATGGAAGCTCATATGTTGTATTTTTAATTGGATGCTAGCAGTGCATCTGTCTCTCATGGATACATTTGTTCCTGAATTGTCAGTTATTTTCATGTTTGTTGGACTCACTTTTGGTTTCAAATTTAATATTCTGTATTTATGTTCTGATAAAATATTAACCTGAGCTCCATGTCCAATTTACATGAAATCATTATTCCCTATACTTTCAGTGGCAAAATCCAGTGCCTCTCATTGATTTTGCTTGATTTTATCATATCTATGTAAAATGATCCTGTTATGCACTCAATTATCCTATTATGCACTCAACTATATGCACTTAAGGTTTTTGCATTCAGGATCTGTAGCACCTTGCAAAATGGTACCTCTTGTTACAGTTAAAATAGGGTTTTCCAAATGCAGCATGTCCAGGGCTATGTTGGTTTCCACACTTGTTATATATATGCTTATTTTCTCTTTCTCCCTTAGCATTCCTGTTGCCAATGGAAAATTCCACCATGTGTTGGCTTGCTAGTGGAAAATTCCAACCTTTCATGGCACCTTCTTTCATGCTTACTGCACAGATGACCCCTTTTGGTGCATTCAGCTCTGCAGCTTGTACCTTCACAGTTTTTCCTGACTTACAGATTTTTCTTGCAGTTTTTCCTGACTTACAGTTTTTCCTGACTTGCAGACTTGGACAGTCTTTTCCATGGACAAATCTTCCTGACACAATAAACTTTTAATTCAGAATCTGCAATGTCATAAGCAATACTATTTCTAATAAGAGATTGTCAAGTCCCCAAAAGCACAGGTCTTTTTCAGTCTCTGTAGTTCACTAACATACTCTTTAGTTCAGTAGCATACTGAACATCTGTATGTTCAATAACATACTGAACATACAGTAACATACTGAACATCATATTGAACATCTACACGTTGTTCTGTAGTTTGTTTACACATAAAAATCTGGGTCTTTCAAGAGTCTTATTCTTTTTGGCATGCTCTACTTCTCAAATATGGAAGTATTTTTCTTAATTTTCAAAGGTAAAGGTGGTATAAAGAGCTAGCATTTCCTGTCAACAATATTGAAGAAGACTGAATATTTTGACTTTGCCTGTTTTTCTCTTTTGCCCCTCTGGCTGTTAGGTATCACTCATATCTTTGTCTGAATTCCTTCTGGTTTTTGGCTATATTGCCTGACATCAGAAGGGCAGGTGAAGGTTTCAGACTTCCATAACTAACTTTTAGTTAGTTCTATAACTGACTGTTTACTTAAGACTATAACTCTACAGGTAGATTATGTACAGAGACCTTTGTCCTTCCACGTTGCTGAGTTGCTCCACTTGTTCTCAGTTTCCAACTTTGGTTTTAGTTTGAAACTTAAATTCTTTCAAATTCTTTCTCATTTGCCACTTCTGAACCATGTGTCGGACATATAGGCTTACATTGAATGAAAAACACTAAACAACAAACTTTATTTGTGGAGTAGGAAGCAACCCTTCTTGACCCTTTGTCTGTACCTTGGTAGGGTGGCTATCAGAGAGAACAGTCCGGTTGTCTTCTGTCCTCTATTGATATGAAACCTGATGCTTTTATGTCCTCTATTTTTCTCTTGAAAAATAATCTATTTTTCAAGATATAAATAAATAATATAATTTTTCTCTTGAAAAATAGAGGACATAAAGGTGTTGGGCTTCATATCAATAGAGGACAGAGGACAAGTTTAGCACAAAACTGGAATGTCCTCTATGATGGCCACCCTACATCTTGATGACTAACTAACTAGTTGACCCCTGAGGAACTACCTTCTATTTCCCAACTCCCTTCAGTGTCCTGATAGGGAGCTTCTCTAATTTATAATTGTTATAACTATTGATCCTGCAGCCACTGCCAAATTCAGAATTTTGGCTCCTCCCTCACCATATAAATCTGTGGTGGTTGCAGGGCCAGGGAATGGTTAATTTGGTAATATGTCTTGAAGCAGCTTCCTGCTCTTGCCCTGCTCTTTGTGGCCATGGCTACAGGTTTGAGTTCACTTGCTTTGAGTGTCCCAGGGTGCAAACTCTATTACTTCTGGGAGGTGGGGCTCCGAGCAGCATTTTGGGAGGGGTGAAACTTAACTTATAGCAAACCTGGCCATTAGTGACTTAGGTAGTGTTTATCAGGCAGTTGAAAGCTAGATAACAACTTTTAAATGTGTACTTAATTATAAAAACAATTCCCTGTGGCAATTAAACTATATTATATTAACTTGGCTGTAGAATGATCTACCATTGCAAACTAATTTGACCTAAACCATGTTAGTCTGAGATCTTTGAAAGCTATGTTTTAAAAATAATAACAGCAGTAGAGGAAACAATTACTATAGTAAAAATACTTTTTTCAGAGAGGGAGAAAATACCTTTAAAGGAACATATTGTTTCTATAGAGAACTATTTCATATAGAAAGCAGAATGGCTAAGCTAATGTAGGGAAATGTTTTGATTTGTACAAAGTCAATTCTGATCTATTACGATCAAATCACAAAAATACAGAAAGGATTTAATAAAATGCAAAATACTTTAAAAGCCTGTTCTATGTATGCAAAGAGAAAAATCATTCTTTATATGGTTTATATGATACATCAATGGTGACAAGTGTTTGTGTATGTGCCTGAATACATGTTTCTAATACTGTGCTACTCTATACTTTTAGTTATTGTCGGAGTGAATATCACCATTTGAGACAGTTGGCATTTAAAAGTTCTGTCTCACCAGGTTGATGGATTAAATTAATAATGAAGGAAATGGTCATATTGTCTATAAGACACAAAATCACATATAGTCCCAATGACATAAATGTAATGATTAATATATTTGTTTTGGCCTAAAATTTAGTATTAAATTCCTGTTATTATGTTTAATAATAGTACTACAGTAGGGCCTAAATGCCCCAGTGGCATTGCTTCTCCCTCCATGATGAAATGGTATCTATCCAGCATGTTGTAAGCAAATAGTGAGAGCCACAAAGAACTTGCAATCTAGACAAGACTGACACAAAGCCAACATCATACATCAAGTCAATGGAAGAGCTGGAAATGGAATTTAGGTTTCCTACCTGCTAATCTAGACTCTATCCACTAACCCACTACCTCTCAAATTAAAAAGAAAAACAAAATAAAGATGTCCATTCCCCAGTGAGCACCTAAATATATACACTGGTCATAACAATCAGACCTAATTCTTTCACATAAGGGACTTAAATTGATGGAACATAGCTGACGGGAACTTGATGAATCTTAGCTTTACTTAGGTTTGCCTAACTCATATTCAAAGCAATTTACAGTATTATTAGATTATTCCTCTTTTATCTAAAGTTCCAAACAGAACCTTTGACATCGGTAGAGAACAATGTTCATAGGTATAATCATTCACAATGGACCATGCTAAGGAACTGTAGTAACTGGCTATACATGTTGGTGTCTAATTCCCTCAGATTCCCAAGTTTCTGTATCAGATAACAATTCCTGAAAATCATGTTGTGAAATTATTGTGTTTCTTGTCCTTAAGCACGACATCTTCTACTCTCAGATAGTTCCCACCCACCAGAATTTGGGGCCTTGTAAAAATCAGCAAAGCAGGGAGTGGGGAACAAAGTCTTTTTGGTCAGTGAGCAACAAACTGCAAAATGCAATTCAGGTGGAGGTCCACCTTCCAGTTCTACAGTCTCTACCTTGCAGAATTTGCTCGGGGTTGGGTTTGGTGTTCTGATTTGGGACTTTGGATTGTTTTCTGACAGAACGCTAAAAACCTTTGTACCCAGTAATTGCTGGGCACAGCTGTTGTATGGGAGTATAACATTACTTATGGTTTCCTGATTCAGGGTCTGGTTTACTCTAAGTCCAGATATAGATTAGAGCAGCTAATTGGTTGTGGCACTCAAGGGACCATTTGCCAAGCAGGCATTATCAAAACATGCCAGGGCTGACCCAGGCCAAGCACACCTGTGTGGTCTCCTGTGCTTGAGGCTGCTGAGAAAGATAGCCATTTTGTTGTCTTTTTACAGTCCCATAGTTCATGCAGTAACTATACAAGAGCTATTGCAAAAACAAAACAAGAAGCATTGAGGTGGCCAAGAGCCTTTCAGTGTCAATGACCATTTCCTAATGAGATGAACGTTGGTTAATACATGTTGAAAAATATATTTTTGGTCCCTAAACCTGTAATTGCTTAAGAACAAAACAGTTAGATTATCTACTATGGCTGGGTGAGATGTTCATTTCTACTAGTAAGATTTTCTTACCAGTAGGAGTAGGACCATACATGTATTCCAGCTCCCTGGCTGGAGAGCTACAAAGATGAGCTCTCCAGCCAGAGGGCATTACAGGGCTGTTTCCTGAGCCACCCTTACTCTTAGGGGAGCCTATCTTGTCCCTTACCTGGGAAGAAGGCGATCTCCCATATTCTAAAATTGCCTTGTGTGCATCCCAGATGGACTGTGCACGGGGTGATTTAAAGCCAGAGGCACAGGGAAGTAGAGTCCAGGACAGCTTCCCAACTCCTGGGTCCTGGCTCCATAGTTTGCCATTGCCAGGTTCCACTCTCTCAGCTGCCTCCTGCCTCCAGGTTAAACTGGAAGAGTGCATCATGGAGGGGCTCTTCTCTATGGGCAGGAAGCTCTTGGGACCCTGAGTGGGTTTCCACCTCAGGAGAATGCCACTGCCGTTTAGCAATCAGCTGATTAGAGGGATGAGATATAGGGTCTGTACAAAACTCCCTGACAGCTCACTCCTGGGCAGACTGCCAGGGAGCAGAGGACTGTCAGCTACTGGGTGCCCTAAACACCAGGAGAGGTATTTGGCCATTCAACTTAGTGATGGAGGGGAGCCATTTACATGCTTCAGTCAGGTAGGACTTTCTTGAAGCCATTTTTCTTCTGCAAAAAAATCCTTGAATATCTGTAAGCTCTCCTTTTTGTGCCAGGAAAACACAAAATGGGATGCCTGTGCATGTTCTATGTCTGTGTAGCTGTCCTCCCAAGTACTGTCAGAGGATCTGTCCCCAGTTATATTTTTTCCCTTTGTATGTCCCTATATAGTTTCCTTAAATAATAGTTTCCATATTTAATCTGCACATACATATAGTTTGGATAAAAGTAAAGAGCCTATTGTAAAATAAAATATGTGTCCGTAACCTTAAAACCAAAAATATAGAGGTTGTCCATGGAGGAATTTGGGGTGAGATTTTTCAAATGAATCTAAAGAACTTAGCAGCCTAAGTCTGACAGAAACTCAAAGGAACTGGTTCTTCTAAAAATTGATTTAATCTTTTTTAAAATCTCATCTTGAATCCTGATTCTAAAGGAAGAGATAAAAGTAAGATACAGCTCTGAAGAGCATGAATTTGGCTTGTGTTTGCTACACAAGAAGATTGGATCCTAAATGGCTTAACCCTCCTCAGCTCTAGCAGTTCATTGTGCACAGCAGCACTCTTGGTTTGCGATACTGAAAATTTCCCATTTGGTGCCACTCACCTGGAAACTGTTATTTGTTTTTATGCATCGTTAAATCACATCCAAGGGATATGAAGTTTAAAAATCAACATAAAAATTACAGAAAAAGAAACATGCTCAGTGAGAGTGCTTTGTAAGGTCAAAACCCTTGAGTAATGGACTTTGAATACCATGCACCCCTCCTCTTTTTTTTCAAAGCCCTTTCAGAGACCATAATTATTCCAAGAAACTTGAACTCACAAAAATTAAGAAATATTATTCTACCTTTATTTAGTATAAATAGTACAGAAGGCTACATCATTCTCCAGTTGCATACTGTATTTGTCTCTTCTTTGCATATTTGCTTACACAGGGCTCCTGCATCCTTCCTTCTCTTCTTTATAGAATTGAGAACACCAGAGGTGCTTAAGCAATAAAAATATAAAGTCTTTACTGGGAAGAACGTTGCCATTTTGACATCACCTGAGCTATATGGATCAGATTCTGCTGGTTAGTTTACAGGAGATGATATTAAACCAATTGTTTCCTGGATCCAAGGAACCTAAACACCTTGCAACTAATTCTGTTCCAAACCTAATGAAGGGATTATTATATTCTCCCACCTCCCCCCATCTCACCCTTCTCTCCCAAATACCTAGTATGCTTTAAAACATATTTGCTGAGGAGGCAGTCTTGAAAAAAAGTAAGAGCTTTATTCAAAGTGAAGTGAAATTTGGGATATGTTGTCAGAGCAATAAATTAAATCATAAAAATGGCTCTTTTCCCCCTCTTCCCTTTTTTGCAAAGGGAAGCCATTAGTCCAACCTTCTACAAAGGATGCAATTACTGTGAAACAGGGATTGACAACTTTTTTGAGTGAGGACTGCTTCAACACAGCCTAGCTCTGCTTGTAAGCTGCGGCTAACCCAGGGGTCAGCAATCCCTGGCACACATGCTAGAACATAACACATTCACATCAGGGCAGATGGCAGGGAAGGGGCCAGAGTTGTGCTGCCACAATGATCAGGCCCATCACAGCTCCCCCACCATCTGCCAGAGATGTGTGCTCGTCTGCTTCCACCAATGAACCAGGCTGGGGCTCCATAGACCTCAGTGTAGCTTTGTGTAGCCTCCCAGTCCCAGCTGCCTGCTGTGAGCAGCCCAGGCTCTTTGGTGGGTGGCAGAGCTCTGCCCACAGTGTGGGCTGGCTGTGGGAGGCAGTCAGGAGTCTGCAGGCCCAGCGTGGCTTGTTGCTGGTAGCAGGTACACGTGCACTTTTCAGACGAGAGCAGGAGAGTTGTGAGGAGCCCAACCTTGGTTGTGGCAGTGCAGCCCTGGCCCCTTCTCTGCTGTTCACCTGGAGATGTGCATGCACCTGCTGCCAGCAACAAGCTGGTCCAGGACTCTGCAGACCTTGGTGAAGCTTCTTGCAGCCTCCCTGCTGCATAGCGTGAGCAGCTCAGGCCCTATGGCAGGCAGTAGGGATCTACCCAGAGCCTGGGCTGGCTGTGGAAGGCAGCTGAGAGGCTGCAAGCCATTATTCCAAGGTCTGTGGAGCTCCAGTCCAGCTTACTGCTGGTGACAAGTGCACATGTGCCTCAGAGTGGCTGGCAGGGGAGCTGTGAGGGACCTGATTCTCATTGTGGAAGTGCATCCCCAGCCCCCTCCCTGTCATCTGCCTGGAGGTGTGCATGCATCCAGGGCTTCAAAGACTTCAGTGCAGCTGCTTGCAGCCTCCTGGCTGTATGCCACATGAGCCCCAGACTCACATGAGGCACAGGCCCAAACTACTCTCAGCAGGTCACTGTGCAAGTGAAGCTCCCTGCCACGGAGGAAGCCTGCCTCCACCACCCCCGTGGCTGAAATGCTGCAGAAGCTCCTTTCTGTCAAAATGCCACAGAAGCTCTTCAACTCCACAGACCAAATAAAATGGCTCTGTGGACTGAATCCAACCCTGAGCCATAGGTTGCCAACCCCTACTGAAAAACTAGAAACAGTTTTTGTAGCAGGGACCAGAATTCAGGGCTCCAAACTCCTGTGCAAATGCCCTAACCATGAGGACATAAAGTAAAGTTTTCTTTGGTGTTCTCTCCTGGCCTCATGACCCCTAACTTTTTTGTGCGTTTCTGACAAAGCTTCCTCAAAGACCCCATTCAGGATGTCCTGTATTATGCCGGGCACTCTTCAGAGTAAGTGCTTTCCAAGGACATGGGAAACTCAAGGCTGAATTCCCTCAGGCCAAGAAAGGTGTAGACCCAGAATCTCCCACGCTTGGTGAGTTTGCTACCCATTAGCCTGCTGTATAAAAAGAAGCCATCTTCCTTGGCTGTATTCTAAAAGTAATCCTTAGCCATCCTTAGCCATGTTGAGTCCATGCCATTATGCTTGTGTTAGGTCTGTTTTGAGAACTGCCTCTAGACTGAACTTCTCAGAGGACTTAGATGGATGGATGGGTAGTTTTGGGATCCTGATGAAACTTAGGTATATGCTGGGCACAGACCTACTTGGCTAGTCAGAACTTAACCACTTCTGTGCCTATACACAAAGTAGTCAGAACTCATGGTAGAGGTGATATCTTTTATTAGACTAACTCGATTAAAAAGTCTTTATTTGCAGGCTTTTTGGCATACACACCCTTATTCAGGCATAGGAGAACGCAAAGATTGTAAACTTAGTCCCAGGTAGAAATGAAAATTCATATTTCACAGGAGAGCTGAAGGTGTTGTAAGATCTCCTGGTTGGAAAAGTTCATTTTGTGCCAGTTAGACTCAGATGCACAAAATGAACTTTTCCAACTGGGAGATCTTACAACACCTTCAGGTCTCCTGTGAAATGTGAATATTCATTTCCACTGTTTGCCTGTAGACCAATACGGCCTCAGCCTGTACCCCTATACACGAAGTAGAACTTTCAAGCTGCTAGGGAACTTTAAGGTGTTTAGTGTTTACTGCAGTGCCCAAAGGGTTTAATCATGAGCAGGATTAAGAGAGAGCTGAGCAGAGGTTTTCAAGATTGCCGTTTTGTAGATAGGCCATAGACAGATGAAACAATTATAAAGGGAAAGGGGAAATTTACCACTGGTGAACACAAACTAAGTCATTGTAACTGTTTGCAACTGTCTCATAGAAAGTGAAGCTAAACTGGGACAGTTTATGTAAGAATAAAGCTGCTGCTAAATTATCATGATTTGGCCTCCATTTACTGTGGGATAAAGTTACAAGGCCTTCTCCCTACTATCAATTGCTAGAATACCCTGAGATGCCTGAAGTCTACCTAACCCACACATTAGGCATCTACATGCTTCAATGGGTCTAGCCCTGAATTGTTGTCTCAGTGGGATATGAATTTTAAACCTGAATGATGACAATAATTTGGCACCTATTCACTGGCACTCTTCAACATTACTAACACATGGCAATTTTTTCTTCCATACCATGGACAGTTCCTTCAATTCCATCTGTGATTTCACATCAGCCAGTACAGCCTACCAAACAATGTATATTCCCCGTCAATCTTTTTTTTTCATTTCTCAATGTAATATATACAACAAAATACTTCACTGAAAATGCTGAACTGCTAAAATGAAAATTCCATTTTAAGACATTCGTCTGTTTTGTTTTGCAGTTGGAATAATTTCTATCATAACAAAACCAATGGTTGGAAGCTGAAGCCAGAAAAATTCAAAGAGGAAATAAGGCACAATTTTTAATAATGAGAGTGATGATTAACTATTGAAATGACCTACTAAGGTAAATAGATCATCTCTCTTTTGAAATCTTTTACCCAAGACTAGTGGGACCAATCCAGTGATATCTAAAAAACACCTAAATGGGACTTAGGCAGAATTTCTAAGGAGTGATCCAAATTAGGTCTGTTCCAAAATCCAAAGAACTTAGTAGGTGCCCAAATTTAGGCAGTGCTTTTATTTTGGATTGCAACATTTTGTCAATGTCTATGCTTGGTTGCTGATGCATCTTCAGAAGTGATTATACCGAATTGCTCCTGAACATCTGCATGAAGCCAAGTATAAGCACCCAGAGAACCTCGACCTTCCAGGTGCCTAGCTGCCCCTTAAGTTGTGTTAAAATCTAGACAGCTTCTGCCTTCCCTACCATCTACTTCCCCCACTTGTCTTCCCCATTGCTTCCTGCTCCCCCACCCTCACTGGTGCTCTCCCCCTTCTCCCCCAAAAACTGCCTCTGCTTACTCTTCATTGCAGCTGCAGCTCTGACCCTGCTCCAGCCTTGGGTGCAGGGCACATGGTTTCTCCAGCCCCTGCCCAACCATGCTGCAGCAGCAGCAGCAGCAGTTCTATCCCTGTCTCTGGCTCCAACCTGAGGCTGGGGCTGGGACCGGGGCCAAGGCAAGAGCTACCACCATTGCAACCAATGCTGTCTGACTGCACAGAGGCCAGAGAGACCATGTGCTCTGTGGTTGTGGCTAGAGCCACAGCCATGACAGGGTGTAATGGGTTTTGGGTGGATGCAAGTAGAAGGAGTATCATGGGTAGCAGGCAGTGCAAGCATCATGAGGGGTCGCTGCTAAGGGGACGAGGCACAGGGGGGCAGGCAGGAAGGACCAAATGGCAAGGGGCAAGTGCAAAGGGGGTGCAGGCACCCTGGGGGAGAGCAGGAGGCAGGGAGCCAAGGGCAGGTATCAGAGGGTTAAGGCACTGGTGCGCAGGCAATGGGGGGGCAGGTGGTTAGAGGGGAAAGGTGGATAGGCAAAGTATGGGGTCAGCCCATTTGACCCCACATGCTTTCCCACTGCCTGCTGCATTGCTGCCTGCTGCCCTGCTGCAGCTGGGGGAGCAGAGGTGACACATTTAAGACGACCTTCCAATAATCAGATGCTATACATGGAACATGATAAAAAATGTATACAATTTTCACGTGCAAAATCTAGTTATTGAGGATTATTTTAATATGAAGTCATCTTGGATTCAGGTAAATGTGGTAGAAATATTGGTAGAATTGACTGAGTTGAAAATGATGCCACAAGTGCTTTGCTTCGGAACTGGGAGACCTTGGCTCCAGACCCCCTTACAAACTATGGGCATTTGAAGCCAGCTTTCCTCTTGGCTGTAGCCACAGGCCATAGAATAGACTGAGTTGGGGCACACTACATTACTGCTGCTGAAGCTGGACCACTGGCAGCCAAGAGTATAGGACCTTGTGGAGGGCAAGAGAAGGAGCATACCTCTATATCTAGTGGTTATGACACTTCCTTTGCTCCTAGCATGATTTTGATCTCCATCCAATAACTGTCTAACATAAAATGCATAGTTTTGGCATGAGGAACTCACAGTCAGGTTCCTTCACTCCCAGGGGAACACTTACCAGGTTACAGTCAGACTTCTTTTTGCTTGTTCCCAAAACTCTTTATGCATTTTACATAAGGACCCAGACATACATTCATAAATGAATAGAAACCAGCTATAAAGTTATTACACATTTTCAAGCACTAATTTTGTAGCCCATTGGCTCTTTTTATAGCCAGATGGATATTTTGATGGGATGGAAAATTGCATGTGTGGCCAGTGTACATTTATTGCACAATTAACCAGTTAACTGCATAATATATGTAATGTGTGGCAGAGGCCTAAGAATACCATTGATTAAAAAAATAAATAATACAAAAAAGAAATCAGTAATAATCTCCAGCATAGGGATTGATACCTATGCTGTCTCTTTCCAAGGAACTTCCAAACACTTGTCTACAGAGTTAGGCTCCCCCTTGTTTGCTCCCAGGATTATGTAAGTGTCTTACATTAGACACTCTGCCCAATGATTATGAGGGTGTATATTTCTAAGTAGCTAACTTTGGACTAATAGCTGAAACTTGGATTAAAAAACACTTTCTGAAAAATCAGGTGCCTTTAAACTGTCTTAAGCTGAGGACATAAAATTGAGGTGAACCAATCACTAACAGCTTTTAAAAATCTTTGCCCAAATATAAGGTTACATGATCTGTCACTAGTGATTGCTCAATGGGAAACAAAACTGTCAAGAGGAACTCTGTTTGCCATGCTCATCCATATGTCAGCACACAGCAAGTGTCTCATTAGAAAACATGTTCGCAGCTGGGATCTCCCGTTGCTTTCTTTACAGTGATAGTAACATGTTTTTGACTCATTTCCAATGTCCACACTTAAAGTGTCTCTAAGCAAATGACAATCCTGTAGGTGTTAAGAGGCCACAGGCAAACTAACATCAATGGAAAGTGAAATGCATTTTGGCTCTTATAGTTTCTTCTTCAGAGGCTTATTTTAAACTTCATTTTTAATTATTTGCATTTTTCTCCAGGACTGAAAACTCTTGTGCAAAACTCTTTCTGATCATAACTTAATTGTGATCCATTAGGTTCCTTAGTGAATGATGCCTCTTAGTGACAATATCTATATATTTTGTACATATGAAAGCACAAGACTCATATGTAAGAGACAACAGTGCATGAATGACAAATTTCCCAAGATGGGAAACAAAGATAGATAGATGCAGGGAATTAGAAATCAGACAGCCTGACTTTAAGCCCCAGAAAGCTTCTGGAACAAATTATTTAACAATCAATTTATAAACACCTGAAGGATAATAAGATGATAAAAAACAACCACCCTGGATTTGTCAAGAACAAATTATGTCAGACAAATCTAATTTCCATCTTTGATTGCCGTAATGGATAAGGGGGAAACAGAGGGTATCTTTACCTCGGTAAGGCTTTAAATGTCCTATATGACATTCTTATAAACAACTGAAAATATATGGTCTGAAAAAAATCATCAGATCACAGATGTACAACTCATTGAAAAACTGCACTCAGAGTGTAGTTATCAATAGTTCACTGTCAAGCTGGAAAAGCATTTTAAATGGATTCCTATAGGGATCTGTCCTGGGCTTAGCTCTATTCAATATCTTCATTAATGATTAAGGTGATGGGATGGAGAATATAGTCACCATATGTTCTGAGCAGGGTTGCAGCCATACAGAAGGACAGCATCAGAATTTGAAATGATCTTAACAAATTGAAGAAATGGTTTGAAATGAGTAAAATGAAACACAATCAAGACAACTGCAAAGTAGTCTTCTTCTTGTGAAGAAGAAATTAATACAAACTGGGCATGGCTTACACACCACTCTTACTGAGCGATTGTCTAATAACACTGCACAATAGCATGCCAGTCAAAACCATGCTAATAAGTGACTGCGTGAAGTTATTCAGTTACTACACAGTAACCATCAGAAAAACCATGAGCTGACACTACTTTGCAGAAACTTTAATTACTGCACTTTTAGTTAGCACTTCCTTAATGAAGTACTAAACTAAATGTGCAGTAACTACTGCACAGTAATGAACATGTAGATGCACCCACTGACGGATAATTGTCCAGGCAGCAATATTGCAGATAAGCATTGGGTCATAAACTGGTATTTGGCAACAGCATCATTGCTGGCAAACAGACAAATTTCATTCACTGATATATTAATAGGGGTGTCATAAGCAAAACATGGGACATACCCTCATAGTTAGGGTCCCTGCTGAGGAACTGAATCTAGTTCTGGACACCAAGCTCTAAGGAAATGCAGAAAAACTGTGGAAAATGAAGAGGAAAATGAACTTTAAAAATAACTTAAGAAGAAAGGTTTAAGGATTTTGGCTTGTTTATTATGCACTAAGGGGGGGGGGCATTACAAGGGTCTTCTAGTATGTAAAAAGGTTGTTTTAAAGAAGATGGTGATCAATTGTCTTTTTGTCTGCTAGGAGGCCAAAAAAGAAATCAGCTAAATTTGCCACAAAGATGAATTAGGTTGGATATTACTGAGAAAGAATTCCAATTGTAATGGTAGTGAAACTGGAACAGGCTGCCTGATGATGTTGTGTAAGCTCTTTCACTGGAGAACAGGTTGGACAAAGTCATCCTCTGGCTGATCAAGATAGTTGATCTTTTTCAGGACACCTAGTTGGAATACCTGATCTTCTGAATTTTAGTACAGCCCTACGTTCCTATGTTTCTGTATGCTTGAAGTAAGCGGATAAGCCAAACAGTCATAATGGCAATTTTAGTTCCTATACTAGTGACTGAATTCTTCTGCCAGTGCTAGTTCTGAGAAACAGCAAAATAAATATGAATATCTAATAAAATGGCAGCAACAGAAAGCACATAGCCAAGTCAGGACAGAGGTTTCTTTCTCTTGTAGATAGGATAGTGTTTGTCCATTCAGACTAAGCAGCAAGGTGGAAAAGAAATACTGCCTATTCTATAATAAACTAGAAATCATTTAGCATATTTGCCAGTTGCAGCAAAGATTGAAAAAAAAATTTCTTTGTTCATTTGCTGGAGCTTAATGCTTTATTTTCTTTTATGTGTTTGCAAGCAACAAAACCACGGGAAAAATCTCACAGTCTAGAGAACTGGACTGAAGCCCAGTCGCTTTTACATTGAAGTCAATGGCAAAATTCCTTTTTTTTCCTTCAGTACTGCAGGATCAGACCTATGGTGCATTTTCATAAACTTTGAAGTTCAAGTTACAACAAAACAAGAAATATTTTATGTAAACCTTTGTACGAGGAATTCTAGTGAACTGGAAACTGGATTTAAATCATTTTAGGATTTGGTATTACAAAAAACAAATATGACTGAAGGAAGTCTAACAACAGCAGGCACACTCCTGCTTTGACCAACTGTAGATTAAAATAATTTCTTAGTTTCCTTGCTAATCTTTCTTGCAAACAAGTTAATGCAACATCTAGTAAAGAAGCAATTAGTATAGCACTTCAATGGCAGCAGCCAACATTTTCAAAAGTGATTAGTGATTTTGTATTCCCTAGGTCCTCAAATAGAGACAACTTAAAAAGCACTTTGGGTTTGCAACCCAAAATTAAAGGTCTTAGAATTACTAGTCACATTTGTAAATATTAGGCACTAAACATTAACTCCTGGGCTTACTTACAAACCTCATTAAAATTCTTGTTCTCTGACCACCTTCAGGTTGGTGATTTTTTTCCCTTCAACTTAATTTCACTAACAGCCAGAAAGCTGCTCCTATCAACCTTCCTATTTCTTAGGCAAATCAAAGTGCTGCTGTATCATAGTTATTGCACAGAATGAGAGTCACAGCAGGGTGGAAAGTAGGAACAGATTATTATATTTGTTAGTATGGGGTTATTTCACTATCTAACACTCCCTGTGGAATGACATCAAGAATGTGCAACTTTATTTAGTTTTTGATTGATTCTTCAATGTTTTTAACTCAGATGATGTTTTAGGTTTTGGACACAAACAATGTATATGCATAACTTGAAGCATGTAACTTTTCTCAAGAACTTTGGTGAGACTGGTCAGCTGTTTAAATTTACATATATGCTCAAGTGCTTTGCTGGATGACAGGTCTGACCGACAAAAGCTTCCATGGAATCAAAGTGTCCTCCCACTTGTTATGTTTTGTGTCCCTTTCCTTCCTCCCTATCTTTATTTTTATTTGATTCCTCTATGGGCATGTCTACCTGATGCCCTATGGCAACGCTGTTACTTTTGGAAGTACTGAAGCACGGTGCAGTAACCACCTATGCAGAGCCATGTGTATAACGCACGGCTAGTTTTAGCTGTTTCTTTGCCACAGCAGCATGCTAAAACAGGGAACACACTGCTGCAGCAAAGTAGCTGCTAGTTATGTGTAGACTCACATGTTTTCTATGTTGCCAAAAGAGGGAATATTCAAGGATTTAAATTCACAGATATTGAAACAAGAAGAAAAAAATAGTAATGGATCTTAAAATATATGTAACCTATACACCTTAAGGAGATCCACTTATGGCAGAATATTCAGATTAGTACTTCTTCAAATTTGGAGGGACATCAGATCAAAGATTCTACTATAATTAAGAAGCAGCTACAAGATGGGAAGAGAAACAAAATAAGTTGCAAGACTAAGACAGTTATTTGTCTAATATTCCATTATGTTCCAACCAAAGGCTAAGGAATTAATTATCTGCATGTATCAGAAGTGAAGTGATAACATGTAGTCATGCCCCACTAATGTGCTCAATAACATATTGTATCCAGCAGTGAGTATTTCTATTACTGCCAATTAATCTGCAATGGTGTTTTGAAAAACAAAGTGTGGGCCAAGATACTAGGGTATTTGAATGCTGCACTGAAATCAGGCAGAAGGCACAAAATTATTAGTATCCTGAATATTCACTGCTCCAAACATAAGCAGATGGAATCTCAGTATAAGAGTTCATGTGAAGGATTAAACATTGAAAAGCATTACCTCTAAAGACTTTATTTTGCAAACTCATTCTCACATAAATTATTGCAGTAAAATCAACAGGATTACATAGAAGTAAATATGTGCTTGTGTGGGTCATGAAATTGAACCACAGGTTGGCATGAGCTCCTGGCTTGCTAAACAAATAGTCTTTCTTCCAAAAGGCAAGAAGTCTGTTTGTTCTTAAATAAGTACCACAATCTGAGAAGCAGCAAAATCCTGCATAATCTCAGGAATTATCTATATGCAATCACAAACATTTGATTTTATATAAGTTCTGTGCAAAATAAATAGTAGTCATTCATTAACTCACCTCAGAAATCCAAGAATAATAAATCATTTTTTTTGCAATTATCTAGTTGGTTTAATAAAAGATATCACCTCTACCACACTGACTGCTCAGAAATCCATAACACTTTAAATAAATTAGTAATTCCATTCATTTTTTGCTCAATTAGGCCTCAGGCTCCCAAATAAAGGCAACAGCTATGTACACCTCCAAGCTGCAGCAGCTCTTCTTAGTACTAAGGAGATTTACTGGGAATTCTTACATAACTCTCATAAATGTAACTGAGGCTCACTGTCTGTTTGGCTTCGATTTGATGACACTGAGGATGCACTGCAAGAGCTGTATATTTTTGAAGGCACTGACTATGCATATGTGTATGGTATTAGGAGATTTATCATTTTGAAACTTTCCTCCATTTGGTGTAATTTACATAATTGGT
The DNA here is from genome assembly GCA_030014935.1 of Caiman crocodilus. NCBI lineage: Eukaryota > Metazoa > Chordata > Crocodylia > Alligatoridae > Caiman > Caiman crocodilus. The sequence goes on along the minus strand of JAGPOW010003685.1, from coordinate 149,285 downwards.
TGATTTCCTAAACTTTGAGATGAGAACTTTTAATCAGAAGGAAAAAGTAGGGAAAAGGAAAATCTCATGAAGTTACCATAAATAAAGTTTGTTAGTAATAACTTTTTCTGGATCAACTATGAATATAAGAGATATGTTAGACAAGCTTTTTTTTGCACAAATGGCATTTTTCAGGTCTAGGAGAAAAGAAAATGAAAGCTAAAGGGGAAAAAGAAACAAGCAAAACAATGACTTCTGCTTAGGTTGATTATGTAAATGAAAGAGAGAGAGGTAGTTAGCTTTGTTAGTCTGAAGTCAGACAGAAGTCAGGGTAGATATGTACTTTTGGGCATGTAAAGATGAAGCAGGGGCCTTAAGTTGAAGTGGTGGGTTTTTAAAAACACTGCTTCAATTTAGGGCCAATTAAACTCCGTGTGGTGCACACATCTGACTTATTTGCTTCTCTGGCGGGGAGGGAGGGCAAGCTGCTAGAGGGCAAAGCGATCCCTGGGCTGCAGGGGTGGGGCTGGTACTCCCCTCCATGGCATCGGTGATCCCCCACCCCAGGCAGCACCCACCCACAGGCACCTGGCTCAGGCAGTTCTAGGGGACACTGCAGCCATGGAGGGAAGCACCAGGCCCCCACACAGCTCAGGCAGGCAGGCAGGCAGTTTCTGGGGATTGGAGGGGTGTGGGGTAGAAAATCAGGCTTGCCAGTTCCCCCCCTCCCCTCTTGGGCAGAGCCTGCCTTCCCAGGTGGCTGCCAGGCTGCTGCCAGGCTGCCTACAAGGCTTGCTGCAGAGCCCCTGAGCTGCACAGAGCCTGGTGCTTTGCTCAATGCCTGTAGGCGCAGCGGACTAAAACTACTTGAGCAGTTTCAGTTTGCTGTGCCCCAAGTCATTTTAAGGTATGTTATGCCACTGAATTTCCTACAGCAGCAGGAATTAATGAGGCATGTGCAGCTGAGGCATGCAAACACCAACATCATAAAAGTGGTGCAAAAGCATTTAGCCTGCTTTAAAGTGTTGTGCACAGGTGCCCCTCATTTTGTCTACGCACAGCCTTAAACTAACTAAACAGCGGAAAGCAGAAACTGAATTTGAGTTCATAAAAGCTACAGTGCATAGCTACCCTGCTTTCTGTAAATGAAAACACACTTAAAGAGGTGGAAGAGGGACAGTAAACTTGTGGCACCATTTTACATGATTAGAAGTAGCTACAAAACTAATAAAAGCAATAAAAGCTATTTCCAACAAACCTTGCTTCTCACATGTCCCTGGACCATCACAGCTACAATACTCCAAGCCTATAGGAACATGAAATTATCGGTATGTTTTTTTCAAACCTGAGAACTTAAGCATTCAAGAAAAGAAACTTTGTTGACCTGAACCTCCACTTCTTTTTGTGGTTTACAAATCACTAAAGAATTTTCAGGTCTTTTTTTGTTTGCGAAACGTAGCACCTTTATAATAGGTTTGGTTTATATATATATATATAGTATTACTGAAACACACTTTGCAAATTTTAGCCATTGTTTCTAATTCATATGTGATTTTCTATTTTTTTCATTTGCAAGAAAACGTAAGTAATAGAAGTGGAAACACTATAGAAATCTATGAAATACATGAGTAAACAAAGAACATGAAGTAAACTATTTTAACTCAAAACGTCACATTATTTTATGTGGAGATAATTTTTCAAGTTTTATTCTTCAGGAACTAAGCATAAACCTTATGGCCTATTATTAAGCATGTAATTTCACAGAAAGAAGATTTGCATGGAGGATATGAAAGGGAATATTACAGATTTTAAATATACAGCATACAGTGTATATTTATATTACTCTGCGTCAATGGAAGCTATAACCCGTTTTGTTTTTTCTCTCTCTCTCTCTCTGAGATGCTTTTCCTGAGAAGCTGAGGAGCACAATTTTCTGCATCTTTTCATATGATTAAAAACGTTGGGTGAGGAAACCTCTTCTCCTGCTGGGTAATTTTGGAATATTTCAGTTCTATTATTTGGATTGTAAGGGCCCTCTCTGAAAAGATGAAAAGTTCCAGTTTCATTTTTTCCCTTTTCCTTACTTTCTCTGTCACGTGTTCACCTAAAGCTTATGATTAGTACCCTTGATATAGCCAGTAATGACTTTGGGCTTCCTTGCACCACCTTGCTTCCTACCTTCCTTGCACACCCAGCCCTTCCACTGAATAAACAACATATGCAAAAGGAGACCCAATACAACTACTATCAACTGCCCCATCTCTTTTGATGAGATGCTGAACTAAGCAAGGTGAGCTTTTGTTTTCCAGTCTGGAGTAAAAAAATCTAACTGTACCTCAGTGTAAGGTCTCTCCAGATTTGCTCCCTGATGATGACACATAAAAACAGGAAGTCCACATATATACATGAAAATCATTCAGGATAAGACTTACTGTTTTGGAATTACAGCATGTTCTACCTTTTAAAGTGCTTCCTTATAGACAGGGTACTTTCACTATCTTACACAATAATACATCTTAGGATATATATATTTTTATAAATCTACGAGCAAATGGTTCTAGATTCCAGATCATAATTTATCCTACTAGGACAGTGCTTGCACCCTGTCACTCTCCTGTCTTCTCCCTTTTCAATTTTATTTTCCCTCTACATTTGAAATGCATAAAAATTAATAATTTTCATATTGTCCTTTTCTTGCCTTCTACCTTCTTTTCCCCACCAAAATCCCACCCTAATATTTCCAGTGAGGTGGCAGCATTGGCATAACTAGGGTGTTGGTCATAACCAACGTGTTAGAGTCATGAACTCTGACTCCATGTATGCACATGCTAATGTGAATACTTTCTTTCTTTCTTTTTCTTTAAATATTAACAAAGAAATTCTGGTGACAGATTGAATTCCTGTGTCATTAAGACTACACAGTTCCAAGGCCCATTTAAGTTAATTAGCACTTATTAATATTACATCTTGTCATCCCTTGTTTTGCTCGAGGACTACTTAAAGGATCAGAGAACTAGAATGAAAGCTTCATCAGGTGCTGAAATGAAAAGATCTTTTTTTTCTTAAGTATTTAATTTAAAATAGATGCTAACATATGCAAAAAACAAAAGGTCAGATTCTCTCATAGCAAAGTAGTTTCAAATTGTCTTCAGACAGTCTGTGGAGAGAGACCACCTACGAATAGAAGCAATCCAGAGTTTTAAAGCCAAGGGCAGCAGCTCAGCTGCCTCAAACATTACCAACTTTTGGATACCGGTGAGGGAACAAAGGCAGCGTATTGAGCTCTTCTACACCAGGGGTTAGCCCACTGGTTGGTCTAGCCTACAAAGAGATTGAATAGAGCCCACAAAGATGGCAGCAATTAGGGTGAGGGGAATTGGTGGTAACTGGCAGTGGGGGTGGAGTGCAGGAAGGAGCACAGAAGTTGGGGACCTAGCAGTGGCAGACAGGTGAACAGCAACAGCTCATCCTGGGACTCAGCTGCTTTTATTCTGCCTACCGTTGCTAAAAGGTTGCTGACCCCTGCTGTACCCCTAATTCTTCATTGGTATACAGAAGTCTGGCTGAGGATCACAGACTTTGAGGAGGGTGGAGAATCCGTCACATCTTAGAGTTTTAACCAGTCTAACTAAGAACTGGTTCTGCTCTCAGTCACTCAGCCATCCTCCTGTTACGATGCCTGACTTCTCTAAGAGCCCTCAGAGCATTGAAGAAAACAGGGAAGACAAGACCTAATACTCTAATAAAGAAATAAAGAAACTGAAACTATTTTTGAAAAAAATATATACATTGTAAAGAATCAAAAGGCAAGGGGTGGGGAGGGGGAGAAACACATTTGATCCCTGCCTCAGGACATCTTTAAACTTTCGTGTTTCCTCCCATACCATCACTTTCTCTTCACATGTCACCTATCACCTTAAAAAGGATGTCAGTTTAACTTCTCCCTACTGAGTTCCATTTTCTCCATGTCCTTCATTTATATTTTGTATTTCAAGTTCTACATAGCTGATTTTTTATCTCTTCCCGTGAAATGTATATTTGGGCTACTAGTGGGCACATCTACAGAAGATGTTAACGGTGCAGTAACTAAATACTGCTGTGCAGTAGCCCATCACAGACCTAACAGTGCTCATATACTCCTGTGCAGTATTATTAGGCTATTGAGCAGCATCACAAGGTGATTGCTGTCACTACTGTGCAGTAACTCTAGTTACTGAGCATTTATTCAGTACTTGGTTATACAAGTACTAAATAAATGTGCAGTAACCACTTCAGAGTAGCATCTCATGTAGATGTGCCCGGTGTGTATCAGAACACAAAGCATTTTGTTAATCTGTTATTGAAAAACTTAGTAAATCTTAGAGCGGTATCATGAGGATACACAAGTGTTCTGGGAAATAGGAGACTATCCCACAATTGTTAAAAATTTACTTAATCCTTCCACTCTCATTCTCTGTAAACTGTTTCTCTGTCTGGGGAGTCTATTAATACCAACAGGAGCTGCCTAAACTCCCTCAGTAAATTTTCTCTGAAAAGCTCATGGCTCATACTGCATAAAGCTGCTTTCTTTCACTGGGGAAAGATTGAACTAGGGAGTAGTCCAGCAAAATGAGGAAGGTAAAGAAACACACAGGCGTGCTAAATAGGTGCTCAATAATTTAGTGCCTGAGTAGTTCTGACAGCCACAAGGCCACACTTAATGATGAGGAGCTATACGCAAGAGTGCTATTGATGCAGAGTACAATGGAAAATGCATTAATTTCATATGAGTCCAGAATGTGATGCCCCAGATCTCCTAGCTAAGAATCAACTTATGGCCTATGGGGGCAATCTATATTTGTTACGTCTCTCCAAGTGGAATCACCATAGCAGCTGTTGCCTTGACAATTTACCAAAGTACTTTCTTTATGCTGACCAGGCATGTAATAAAATATAATGGTAACTCATTATTGTATAAAACTTTTAACTACAGAGTTTAATAGTGAGAAAATGTGGTCATATAGTTCTCACATATAAGCATTTTTCAGTAAGGTTGCAATACACTGTTACTGAATAGTAGTAGGCAGTCTATGTTTTTGTTGCAATTCGGATCACATCCAGCATATACATGCATGTGACTATAGGATTGCTAAGGCTGTTAGTGTCAAAAAATGGATGTCACTGAATGTGACATTACCATACAGAGATAACTGAATGAAACCACTGTCTTCAGAATGAAAGCAGAAGATTTATAGATATTCTGGCCTTGTGATTTTTTTTTCTCCTACAGCCCAAGCTACACAAAAATGCCAAAATCTGTGGGTCAGATTCACAGGTGATATAAAATACAGTAACTCCACTGAAATCTGGATAGCTCTTCTTTAAAACTGCATCTTTTTCCCATGCCACCCCCTATGTATGCAATTAATAAGTAAATTAATCTCTTATACTATACATACATTTGTGTGTACACACACAGGGCAAATTCAGGAAGTCTGCAATTACAGGTATCTCCTATTTTTAAAGCTATATTCTACTCTTAAATTGAAGTATCTCACTTCAGCTAATAATACCAGTAGACAAGATGAAGCTTTAAGTATGTCCAAACCATAGACACACATACACACAAACACAGGCACACCACACAATAGTGGTGGGGACAATAGGTGGCAAGGGGAGAAACTGTCAGCAAGGGGAATAAGGCCCCACTGTCAATGGCCACTAATTCTCCCTGCTGCCAATTACCGCCCATTCCACTCACCAGTGGCAGTTGATGGTGGGGAAGGGGTGGCAATCAGTGGCTATAATCCATATGTGCATCTTCCCTCCTGAAAGCTTTACCACCCCTCATGCCAGTGGGAGGGAGGCATGCAAAATCCTATACCATAGAATCCTAAATACCCTGTTTTTCTTTCACACCATTGCTGAACTACATTAGGCAAACCATAAACACACTATCTGTAGCTTTGACGTCTCCTGAAATGTTACTTAGATCACAAACTACTTGAGGCAAGGACTGTCTTTTTTTTCTGTAGCAAATCATGTACAATGTTTGTACTATGCACAAAAATTAAATTTTAACAACATTGATACAACCGTTTTTCATCTCAGTCTTTGTGCACTGGGCCAGATCCAGGATTTCAGCCAATGGGTCAGGTCAGGAGCAGCCTGAGGGCAGCTCTAAAGTTACACTTGCTGCCTGCAATGCCAAAGTGCTCTTCTACAGATTGCTGGTGAAGCCAGGGCCATGTCATTCATGCTCCATTTCACACATCTATGATATACCCCTGCTGGGAGAGGTGGATAGCTGAGAAACTGCTACATTAATTCTTCAGTGCCTGAAGAACACTTCCTAAGCAGGGAAGAGATTCCAGGGGCCAGGTGAGGCAGCTCTAGGGAAGCAGAGCATTAGCAGAGCAGTACAAAGTGGATTGAATGCAGCTGAGGATACAGTCTAATATAATTTTCTTTACTAAAATAGCAATCAAAGGACAGGTTGTGGCTGGAACAGATTCCTCAGGAAAACATTTAAATGAAAGATTCCCCTAATACTGGGATAACTGATTCAAACTAAAAAAAGAGAAGGAAGAAGGAAAACAATATGCTAAAAATAAAATCCCACTGTGGCTTCTCATATGTTATAGACAAGCCTTGTTGATAAACAATGATAAAGTGAACCATAAACTCAGCAGTCTACCTGACAGTGTAAACTTCTGGGTGTAAAAATCCCATTGTGAATATGTATAGTTATGACATACCATCATTTTTTTAATGCACTCACCCTCTAACATGACTTCTCATTGCAGGAATTTTTACTTTAATTATGTCTTGGGCATCAAAATTGAAAAATATTGTTCAAAAGCTATTTAATCAGTGAATAAATGATCCTTAAAACATACTTGCTGGGATTGTTCATAGAATCATAGAAAATGAAGGACCTCAGGAGGTCATCTAGTCCAACCCCCTGCTCAAAGTAGGACCAGCCCCAACTAAATCATCCCAGCCAAGGCTTTGTCTAGCCCCATCTTAAAATCATCCAAGGATGAAAAATGTAAAACTTCTCTGGGTAGCCTGTTTCAGTGTTTACTACCCTCTCAGTGAGAAAGTTCTTCCTAATATCTAACCTAAGCTTCCCTTCCTGCAACTTGAGACTATTGCTCCTTATTCCATCATCTGCCACCACTGAGAACAGTCTAGCACCATCCTTTTGGAACCACCCTTCAGGTATCATAGTATCATAGTACCTAGGGTCAGAAGGGGCCTAGAGCTGTCCATCTAGTCCGACCCCCCACCAATGGCAGGAACGAGTGCCAGGGTCACAGAACCCCAGCCAAGTACCTATCTAATCTATTATTAAAGATGCCCAAGGTAGGAGCAAGAACAACTTCCCTAGAAAGCTGGTTCCACATCCTAGCCACCCTAACTGTGAAGTAGTGCTTCCTAATGTCCAACCTAAACCTGCTCTTCAGTAACTTGTGACCATTGGTCCTAGTTACCCCTGGTGGTGCCCGGGAAAAAAGAGCCTGCCCTATTCCCT
>JAGPOW010003685.1:130655-141690 GCA_030014935.1 Caiman crocodilus | reverse complement strand
CAGTAACTTGTGACCATTGGTCCTAGTTACCCCTGGTGGTGCCCGGGAAAAAAGAGCCTGCCCTATTCCCTGCTGATCGCCCCTCAGCAGCTTATAGGCTGCCACCAGGTCCCCCCTCAGCCTCCGTTTACTGAGACTGAACAGGTTCAGGTCCCTCAGACGCTCCTCGTAAGGCCTATCCTGCTGCCGGCATATCAATCTAGTGGCCCTCCTCTGCACCCTCTTGAGGTAGTAGAAGGCTATTATTAAATCGCCCCCTCAGTCTTCTCTTCTCCAGATAAAATAAGCCCTGTTGCCTTCTCTCAGTTTGATGTCATCTGTAAACTTGCTAAGGGTACACTCTGTAATGGGTTAAGGGTATTACTTATCCCATTTCATCTTCAAATGTTGTCTCAGTCCTTTATTTCCTGTGCACACTTGCCATACAGAACACTCCCAAACATAACTCATTTCTCATTAACACAACTTAGAGTAATCCACATAAGGCACATTCACAGTATTGAGTCTTCTCTAGCTGCTGAGAAGGTGCCTGCAGTTGTCTGCTGCTCCCTCCACACAGCCTGAGGGGGAAGGCTAACTTAGACTCAGTGCTGCATGGTGCTGCTGCTTCTAGTCTTGCAGCCCTGGGTCTTCTTTCAGAACCTGTGTCTTGGATTGACTCTGTCTCAGGTCTGTCTCTCCTTGGAAGTTTCTTAGCTTCCTGTGGATCAGCTAATTATCCTCTACAGTTTACCCAGATCTCCTAGGCAGCCTGTGATCAGCATCTACTGCCAGAAGCTGGGCTAACCTAAGGAATACTACAGCCTGAGATGTGCAGTCTGCTGCAATTCTCTGACAGTCAGCCTGCTACACACTCCTTCCCATCTTTCAGGTCATTGATGAAGATATTGAAAAAAACATCCCTAGGACCAATCCCTGGGGCACTCCAGTTGAGACTGGCTGCCAACTAGACACCACCGATGGCTACTCTTTGAGCTCAACAATCCAGCCAGTTTTCTATCCACCTCGCAGTCCATTCATCCAACCCATATGTGACTGTATCAAAAGCCTTGCTAAAGTCAAGATATAGCATGTCCATTGCTCTCCTTGCATCCACAGAGCCAGGCACTACTCACATTGCAAGCACTCCCCCACCTGGCTGTCACTGGAAGTATTCTGCAAGCTGCAGTCTCCACAGCACCAGATCAGGACCTGGGTGAAAGACTTAATGGTGAGGAGGCCTGCCTGGATAGATACCTTACCGGTACAAGCAGAGGAAAAGCTGATAGTAGCAACAGTTTTGGCATTGCAATGTCCTTTAGCCATTTCTCTGGGTCTCTTGATCCATCACCTCTCTCTTCCTGCCTGTAGCAGAGTTATGGAGAAGATCAAGACCCTGCGCTCCTCCCTCAGCTCCACACACTCCCCACAGCACTGCAGAAATGGAGAGCCTGTCAGCTGCCAAGTGGCCTGGAGTAGAAGTTGAAGAAGCCCCAAAGGGGAACACTTACCTGGGGGGCAGCTGACTGTCGGCTGGTAGAGAAGCTAGCAGACTAGCTGCTGGGAACACAGGTGGGGAAACAAGAATCAGCAGTGGAGGCTGGAAGGAGGGAGAGAGGCAGAGAGTGAAGCCTCCCAGCTGCAAAACTCTCAGATGAGGGTAAGAGGAGTGAAAGGCTCCTATTCTTTTGTTACATCTATTCCTCTTTGACCGCAGTGGATTGTGAAGGGAACGGAGGGGTGGTGGAGCTCCCAGCCAACAGTGCCCTGTTCAAATGCACAGGGCAACCAATGTGGCAAGTCTGGCCAGCTGTTAAAGCAACAGGCCTCAATTTGAACAACAACAGGCCTCAATTTGCTGTGAGTGGTAAATCCTGCCTGCTGAGGTCTTACATGTCATAATGGTGAACTGCCTCACATTACATAAATTAAAACTCAACAACAAGTTGTGGTGGGTGAACACGACAAGAGGCAGTGGCACCTATAAGCCAGTTTAGCTTGATGCTTCCATAGTGCCCCTCTTTTCCAAGAGTATATTAAGTCTACCCCTGGCTTGCAATGACTTTTTATTCTAAGTCACAGTGGTATTACATCAGAGGTCCTAAGGTTTGGGATCATAACCCCCACAAACATAGCTTTGAAATAGAATTGCATGGAAATTTTTACAATTGTGATGGGAAACGGGGGGAAAAAAATCAGAAAAAAATAATATCCCTGGTAACCTTTTTCCATTTTCCAAACCAAACCTAAATATTTTGTAGACATTAATAATAAAGATTTCTAGGTGGATAGTAAAAAAGAAATAGAAGTGGAATAAAATGAATAGCCCTTCTTTCTTGAAATTGATGTATACTGCACATCTCTCACTTGGGGTAAGCACTTCCCCGCAGGGTTTTAATATTATTCTGAGATCCCCAGCAGGCTTTAACTGTAAATGCTCAGCTGATTGAAGGCCTATTAAGAATGTGTGATGATACTACAGAACTAAGTAAGACCAGGGTAAAAAGCAATAATGAGATAAGGCTATTATGAAAACAGCCGCATTGCCCAAGTAACATTTGCCAGAACCTGAACTCTTCAAATCTTGTCAAATAAAAAAGCTTTTAAATTAATCTATTGTTTAGTGCAATGTTCTTTATCCTGTTTGATTACTACCTTTTAGTCACTGTTAAATATTATATCTTATAGTGATAATAAAGTATTACAAGCACTGTTGACACCACTATGGGCCCTTTAGAAATCCCCAAATGGAGTCAATAATTATTTTGCCTATATGGTAAAATTTAGGAGATATCTGCTTTACTTGCTACACTCCAAGTTGCACTTAAGTGGCCCCTCCCCATTCAGCTACCAGCCACACACAAAGGTGCCCATGCCACTTGCAGTATGCAAACCACAGGCTGGCCACCCCTAGTTTATATACAACTCTTGCTGCTATAACTGTGCCAGCATCATCATAGAGGCAGAGCACTCCTACTGGAGACATGGAATATGGCAACAGAGTAGGTTTTCCACCAGCTTAGCCATACCCCTACCCTAAATAAGAGAAGTTAAGTCAGCAGAAGTCCTCTTCTGCCAGGATAGACCAGTACTATGGTCCCCAGCACCCTCCACCTTCCATGCTGTAGATCTGGCTTCAGCAGTAGGAAGGGCAAAGAAGTGGCAATGGAAGGAAGGTGAGAGACTCGCTGCTGTGAGGTGGGGGAAAGATGGCAACCCACTTTTAGCTACTGACATGAATATTGGGTGGCCAAAGAAAAACATGATTTGGCAGCAAAAAAGTGGGTGACATCTGAGCAAACCATAGCAGCAAACCTCAGGCAGCTCCTCAACTGCACACTATCCCTGCTTCTCAGTCCTCCCCACTCCCAGACCCAGAACAGGGAAGCTGTAAGGTGCAGGAGGGACAGAGAGGGATAAGAAGGTGATGCACCCCTTCACCAGCAGTTGCACCTCTATTTCAGCCCCCTCCTTTCTACTCCTCACTCAGGCAGCACCTGTGGCTTGTGCCTTGCTCACCCACGCATTGCTATGCTACTCAGATAGTTGCATCCAGATGTGGATTCTTTTCCAGCATTACTAAATCACTGAGGAGGTGTGATGCTTTCATAGCCCTACCTGATATATTTATACCAGCAAAGCTTTGTATTGTAAATCCAACCAGAGAGATGGAGGCTTGATGCCATGGCATCTGTACATTTTGTAAGAAACACGTTACACTGAGGAAATACTGCTCAGTTTCTGCTCTGATTACCTGAGCTACATGATGCTTAGTAAGAACACAACACCACTAAATAATTGTATGTGTACATGATAAGCACAGGGGCGAATATATTGAGATTTGATCACATTTGGTTACTATGTTCAATAGGCAAAAGTAGCAATACACAGTTCTGGAGGCTTCTGGAAGTTAAACCTCCTAGCTGGGCATTAACTCTTTGACAACACTGATATAAGGAATGTGTTAGACATTTGGATGCAGAATTGTGGCTTCCTTGTTTATTAGAGTGAATACAATAAACGCTTGCCATCTGATTAAATTCAATAAGTTTCTTTCCCTTTCCAGAGAGCCTGAGGATACATTAATTGCCAAATGATAGATCAATTCTGTTCACTGTTGCAGATATTTTGGTAGAAGTAGGATCTTTCCTTCCCAAAGACAGAGTAAAGTCTTCCGCATAAATGATCATTTAAAAACTGCCTTGTTTTGTCAGTAGAGCCCCAGGCAGTGCTGTACAGAGCTAAGTGAACACTAGCTCCTGTACTGGAAGCAATTTAGCCTCATTTATGTGGTATGGCATTGTGAAGGAGGAAACAGGCAGTGATAGAAGGCCCTGCCCCTTACTGCTGCAGCAGCAAGGTAGGGGCACAGCCAGACATAGTTATTCCCCTCCCTCTGGTGTCCGGTGGAGGAGACATCAGGGGGCTTATTCCACCTCAGGCAGTGATCGTGGTAGCAATGGCAGGCAGATGCAGGGGGTAGAGGGGAGATTAACCCTGCTCCCTGCCCCTCTGCCTCAGGGGCCATGGTGCCCCACTGCTCCTGCAGTGAGAGGGAAGCACTCGGCAGACCTGGCTCGGGTCCTTGCTGGTGGCACAGGGAAGAGGGAATTAAATTTCTCTCTGGCTACACCCCCACTCCTGCCTGTCACTGCTCTGGCTAAGCACAACTCTGACCCAGCTCAGGGAGCATGCCTGGATGCAGAAGGAATCTGGTTTAAGTTAAACCAGGAAGAGGTCTGGGATAGACACTGAATAAACTGGTTTGACCCAAATCAGTTGTCTGATACTACATTCAACCAGGTTTATCTCAAACCAGTTTCAGCCATTTTCAAATTTGTTTGTTTGTGTCCACTGAACATTTGTGCTATTACACTTTTAAACCAGTTTCCGATCACTTTAACTGGTTTATGTGTAATGTCTGTTCCTAGCCATAATGTGAGGTACTAAACTAAAAGTTCATTAGGGCTGCCCTAATGTAGGAGTGAAAGCACATGCTTTTTTAGTAATGCTTAATACACAGTAGCCTAATTTTACTATACATTAGTGTATTAGCACAGTTTTTGCTGTGATGCTCTAATGCACAGAAAAATAGGCTACTGCACATTAAAACACCTGTGTAAGTCTGTCTTATTTACAGGGTGTGCCTTTTTTTTGCATATATATAATGTGAAGATTTTTCTTAAGCTGCAAAGTTTTAAGTCCTTTTTCTTGTTTTCTATTTATTGATTCTTATATGAAATACCACCTGTGACTTCAGCATTTGTTATTGAGGAATATATCTAAAAATGATTCCTGACATTAAAGAAATGTCACTGCCTAGAGGTAAGCTAATTTTTTAAATACTTTATTCACCAAAAAAAAATGCATCTTCATGAGTCCTAAAACCATTTGCAAATTTGTTTTGAATTCAGTGAATAAATGTGGCTGAAAGGGAGTCGGGTATTTTATTCTGAGTTTTTTTAAAGCATTTCACTTTGACTATTTATTTTAAATATGTCATTTGGAGAGTCATCTTGATTTAAATTTAAGTCAGGGTAAATATACCCCCAAATGAAACAATATATATGTAGTTTTTACTTTGATGAGAAAAAAAAAAAGGAAAAAAGAAAAAAAAAAGGCTCTTTTGGGTAGATGTTAAATATTTTGTGCACCCCCACCCTTTTTTCCAAGTTTGAACAGTGAACCAAAAAAAAAAAGCCCACAAGCTTAAGTCTAGAAGTGCTAAATCTATGGAGTGCTAAATACCGGTATGTTTCTACCAAGTCCCTGTTACTGCAGTACAAGAAGGGGTAGCCATGCTTGAACATGTTTTTACCTTCCTATTCCACTAACATGCTAACACCCCTAAAACTGTGGCATCCCCACAACCACTATGAAGCACGGCAGAGACAGAGATCTCAAGATTGACCTTGAAGCAACTTCCCTGCTACATTTTACATTATAAGATTTGGTGCATGCAAGTAAAATGGGGTTAATAGCTGTGCCTAAGATTGGGTGATATGAACAGGGGTGGGGGTGGGGAGGCATGCCCTACTTCCACCTAGTGCTGACTAAAGGTTAAAATCTATCTACACAGTTGCTGTGACACTACTTACAGAAGAACATGAGAGCCCTCCCAAGATTTAGTAGCTAAAACCCTGATCCTGAAACTTTTCAAATCCTGATCCACATTTGCAGATCCCTGCACCAGTGCAGATTCCCTTTGAAATTACTGGGGCTCTGACTGAGGGGTTCACTGACAAATGGGCCAGAGCTTAATTTCTATCTCTACTTCTCATAACAGTCAAGGTCTGCACCTTAGGCAGCAGTGGTGATGACAGGGACTAGGCCAGGTGTAGGAATTGGGCTGGGAGCAGTGGTTTCTGTTTTTGTGTCCCCTCTAAGTGGATGCCTGAGGCTGTGTCTCATCACTCACTGTTCTGTATGTTCCTGTTCTTTATCATTGTTATTGTTGCTTGGGGAGGTTTATTTTTGGTTTGGAGTCTTTATTTCTCATTACTTTTCCTCCCATCTCTTACCTCTATTCTTATCTTTCCTGAAGAAGTCCTAATTTTTGAACCACACATCATATATCATGAATTACTGAATCTATCCAATTCAAAAACCAGCATAATCATAATTTGAACACTGTATGAATAATTTTGTGGCTAGAAGTTTGCATCTCGGGACACAAAGTATTTCAGGTACATGTTTTTCTGGAGCCTGGCACCAGTAGTGTAACAATGCAGCCTGGCACCTGGGCACAGAGGTAGTGACAAGTTCTGGTTGCCACCAGCAGCAGCCACTTTTTTTTATTCCTCCCCACCCCTTTGTCTTTGGCCCCTGGGGAAGTTGTCCCATTTGTCCTTGTCTAGTTGTGTCACTGCTTAGCCCTCTGGCATCCTAGGTCCTGACTAGAGTGTTCAGGTGCCACCCTAACATAAATATTAAGTTCAGTTAGTTCTCATATAAAAGACCACATTTTAAATTGATAGCAGACTTCTTGTTTTGTTTTTTTAATTTAATTGCTGCAATCAAGTACAGTAAGTACTTGGCTGAGATGTTACCAAAAATTCTCTAAGAATAAAAAATAATATAACCTCCTCAAATCTTTACCATCACTTTCTGGCTCCCTGACAGCATTAAAAAACAATATAGCATTTAGAAAAAAATTATACACTAGGGTCTACTGCTGTTGCTATATTTGGATTCTCCTGCTGCTGTTTCAGTAGTGCCAGATTGAATTTATTCCTACTAAATAGCCATTAAATGGATCCACTTGGACAGAAGCAGCATTGCGATATTTTAAATAAACTTTTATTGGGTTTGTTGAACATATAATATTCTGTTGGAGAGCACAATGCCAACCTCTGTTTTTTGGATAATGCTCTGCATCAAGATGGATTGTAATCAACACAATCATCTATATAAAGTCTGACATCCCACACACAGAGAGAAATTGTTTTGTATTGTACTTTCTGTGCATTATTACTCATCTGATACACATTGTAGACATTAGTCACAGGGCCAAGTTCACTCCTGCTGTGGAAGGGAATTCTACATTTAGCCCCTTTCTTCAAACCATTTTGACCCTGGTCTCCTGGGGGGAGTCACTGAAAGATGAGCTTGCATCTCCCACATCTCCCACTGGTGCCTGCATCTTGCTCTCAAAGACTTTCCCTTGTGAGTAAGCCTTTCAGTGCATTTAATACACAGGTTTACATTTAAAAACAAACCACTCAGGTCAAGCAAAATAAAAGGCCTGTGTGGGTGTTAAAGCACTATTATCTCAAGCTCTGATTGTGTGAGGTTCTGGGTGCTCTTAGCTCCTTCTTAAATTAATGGGAGGAGAATGGTAAGTGAAGGCACTTTACATGTCAAAAAGACTAAGCCTTGCACAATAGGTAGTTAAGCAAACTTCACAGCTGCTTTCTATTACCTGTCCTTCCCCTACAGTTAGGAGATAGCAGCAGTTTCTCTGTATTTCTGATTTACATGTTACACAGGCAGCTCACAAGAAAGCAGGTTTCCTACATGCTTAGAAAGCATTGCCAGAAGCAGAATATTTCCTGCCTGTAGGCAAATGACCCCTTACCTGGTTAAACTAGGATCATTTAGTTCATTTTATCTGTGTGATTCAGGTCACACATGACCTGAATTTTAGAGCCAGTCCCATTCTCTGGAGGAAGAATTCGGAAAGCTGTTCTGGAAATCAGTGCACATCCAAAGCAAAAGGATTGTGTTAGCAGAGCTGAGGAATGGAAGGCTCACTGTAACTAGCACAGCATTACTCTAGGGGTTAGTCAGGAGTCCTTACTGTTCACATGCATGGGTTTGCTGACTTAAAGAGCTGGACAATTTATAGATCCCCACTAGCTTTGTGGGTGTTGACCCTACTGTAATTATGTCTCCACTCCCATTCTCACTGAAACTAAATAATGGGCTGTGGAAGTTAAATAGGGTACTGGAGGGCAGATTTGACTGATTTCCCTGTCTGTCTATCTGTGATGGCCAGAACTAGAGGGATTAATAAGCAATAAATATGTGCTTCTTAGAGGCATTTGTTATTTTCCCTAAACAGTTAATATTAGTTAATATAAAGCTTGTAAGGTTGTAAACCGCAAATGTAACTTGTCTGTCATAAATTTAACCAAAATTATAAAATTAACTGTTTGTGGAACTTACTGGGCCCCATAGGCAAAGCTGTAGCTGTGAGATTAGCTTACCTAATGGTTTCTGCTCAGGGTTCAGCTTTAATGATAAAAAACTGGATCCAACTGCCTGGCACACCCAACACATTCTAGAAAACCACATCCCAATAAAGCATATTCAAATGAAACCTAAAAGGGGTTGGGGCTTAGGTGGAGCCGTGTCAATTTCAAACCTAAAGGTGCTGCATTGAAATTTGCTTATTGGCTAAACCTGAGTCTAGGTAATAACCTTTTATAATAATTTTTAACACCTTTCAATCCCGTAGAGTAACAGCTATAGGGCAACATTGTGAGTGGCTCTAAATCCAACACATTAGCATAACACTAGGTATAAAAAGTGTGTGTATCAGGTATCCAGCAGGAAGGAGGGAACAGAATGGTCATTTCTATTCCATGCCCGGACCCTGGACTCCCAGTGTCAGTGATGATTGGATCCTGATCAAGGGAAGATCAAGGGAACTTCCCTGGCAATCCCTCTGACAGCGTCGATCAGGGACGCCTGACTTCACTGGAATCACTTGATGCATACCTGGCATTGAGGGACTATCAATAAGTTGCCAACCCATGTCTGTCTATCTGTTGTTTTAAATAGCCCAGTGACTAATACTCTTACAGTGCCCAGTTGGCCTGCGACAGAGTTGATCTATCTATTTGTTGTTAGTATCTATTATTATTTACTATTAGCTCTTTAATAATGCATTATCTGCTTATCACATTTATTTTTCTGTTAACTTTTGTGTGTATGTAAGCTATAATAAATTTGTCTTTACTTCACTCCTAACTTTGCCTCCTCGATCTGAAACTGAAACAAACAGACCAGTTGGCCTGTGATAAAATTGATACACTCACAGTGCCCAGCTGGCCTGTGACAGTATCCAGTTACTTAGATCAGTGTTTCTCAACCTGTGGGTCGCAGCCCAAAAATGGTTCACAAGAATATATGAAGAGATCGTGAACAACCTTTAAAAATGGATTCTTCTTTAAAGGAGAAAAATATGGGAAACCGTGGCTTTTCCCTAATAGGCTGTCAGCATTCTAGCCTGCAAGGGGATACTTGGCTCAAGATGTCCCATGCCCCACATAGATTCATATATTGTAAGGCTGGAAGGGACCTTGGAAGATCATTGGGTCCAGCCCCCTGCACCAAGCAGAAAAGATAACTGGGGGTCAGGTGACCTCAGCAAGGTGACTGTCTAGTCTCGTCTTGAAGATTTCTAGGGTAGGTGATTGCACCACCACTGGAGGGAGCTTATTTCACAGTCTGAACACCCTGACTGTGAAGTTTTTCCTAATGTTGAGCCTGAATCAATCTTCCAGGAGTTTATGGCCATTACTCCTGGCTTTTTCCTCAGGTACCCTGGTGAACAGTTGCTCACCGAGCCCTTGATGTGTATCCCTAGTGTAGCTGTAAACTGCTACCAAGTCCCCTAACAGCCTTCTTTTCCCCAGGCTGAAGAGTCCCAGATCCCTCAGCCCTTCCTCATATGGCTTGCCTTTTAAGACTCTGATAATACTGAGATGACCCTTCTTTGGACTCTCTTTAGCTTGTCCATGTACTTGTTAAAGTGTGGTGCCCAGTACTGGGTGCAGTACTCCAGCTGTGGTCTCACCAGTACTGAGTAGAGTGGAAGAATCACATCCTTGGTTCTGCTGGCGATGCATTGATTGATGCATGCCAGAGTATTGTTTGCCCTGCACATCCCCTCACCCCACACACTCACCTACTGCCCCACACACTGGGGGTCTGGGGACAGGAGGCAGTGTGTCAGGAGTGAGAGGCTGTGGGTGAGGACTGGCCATCAATGTTTACAAATGAGTCCTTGTACAAAAAAGCTTTAGAACCACTGACTTAGATTACCTTCACTACCTTAGTGCGTGAATTCATACTTAAAAATCAAAAACGTATTTAAGTTCATCAGCATGTCATGAACTATCCAATCCAATCTCATTAAAATATAGCAACATTGTAAAGGTATCACTTGTATCTATTTCATGTAGTTTCAGGACTGGTCTGGTTGCAGGGCTCCGGGTACGCGACTCCCTGGGAGACAGCGACCATCGCCTGTTAGAATTTGCTGTCCGGCACAGAGTAGATAGGGCCCACGCTAGGACTAGGGTCCCAGATTTCAAAAGGGCCAATTTCGGGGAGCTCAGGAGGCTACTTGACGAGGCACTGAGGGACTGTAGGGTTGAGGACATGGGTGTTCACGAAGGGTGGGTGCTCCTTAAGGAGACGATCCTCTGGGCCCAAGGGGTACCCAATCCAAGATAGGCAAAGGTGCCCAGAAGCCCCCGTGGCTTAATAGGGATATTCAGGGGACCCTGAGGGCAAAGCAGGAGGCTTACTATCTTTGGAAGAAGGG
>JAGPOW010003685.1:115276-130555 GCA_030014935.1 Caiman crocodilus | reverse complement strand
TATATCCATACCAAAAAGTCATTCTAACAAACCATTTTCTCACCTGAAAGCTCAAATAAGCATTAGTCACATTGTGTGCGGTTCATGCCTTCAGTGCAGAAAAAACTAAAATCCCAGTGGGGGGGTTCATGCACTATATGGCGATGAAAACCTAGAAAGTATCTACACAGATAAACCATGTAGGTAAAATAACAAAGAGGATGTAAATGTAAAGACAGTGCCAGCAAGCTATGATGGTGGTGGTAGTAGCAGTGGGCATCTGTCTCACAAGGCAATAAAATGACACCAAGTGAGACATCAGCTTGCTGAGTGTAGTCCTCACTTGAAAGATGAGGTGAAGTGGGAGTGACCTCTCCAGGGTGCAGAAGCCTGGGCCGTGTATATGGAGACACTGAACTGCCCACACCCCAGTGCAAGACTCTCAGCCTTGCTGGTTTAATCCAATGGAAAGGCAAGTGCCAGTAGGTTTTGTACCAGCATGACCACAAGAGCTGCTGCAGCCAAGGGGATCATCCATTCGTCAGTCTAGCAAGGGTCCGTTCCTAGGCTGGCTGCCAACCAGAGTTAAAGAGCCCAGTCTACCCTATCATGGAGTGGACTTTAGTTGCATAACTTTTTGGCAGCATTTCCTCCGCCAGGGGGAAGGTTAGTGCTCTAAGGTGCTTTTCTGCACAAAGTCATTGACACCTTACGGATTGCCGGGTTTTTTAACCTCCTGCCAGCTCTCTGCGATAACAGTTGCAGGTAGTTCTGTCTACTGCCATTCCCTGAGAGTCTGAGGCTTTGGTATGTATTTAACTATCCATGGGTGTCCTTGCTGACGTCCTTATGGTTTCTGAGACATTCGTACAGCAACAACATGGCCTGGTGTGCTATAGCTGCTTAGGTAAAAAGTCGGGATTGTCTCTTCACTCAGAACATTTGGGCTACGTAGAGACAGTCAAAGGCTGAATCACTTGATAGGTACTTGGCTGGGGTCCTGTGACCCTGGCACTCGTTTCCTGCCAATTGGCAGGGGGGTCAGACTAGATGGCCTGCTCTATGCCCCTTCTGACCCTAGGTACTATGATACCATGATACTATGATACATGTAGATGTGCTCAGTAAGTAGTTAAATATACAACTGTAAAACTTTCTCTGCATGGTATCTTTTAAAGAACAGTTGTCAAAATGTAGGATTTACTGGGAATTTCAGACTTATTAAATAAAATTCTAGCTCTGAACCCATAGTTCACATATTCTTATTATCATCAATAAATGTACATCATATATTGTGCATCTTTGTACTTTTTATGATAACTGAATGAAACAAAATAAGAAATGTTAAGCATTTTATTTGAATACCTTTCTCTCACAATCCCAATATTTCACTACATTAGCAAAAACCCAAAATTATGAAAATAGAAAAGAGCACAGACCCTCAATAATATTATTATTATACCCTAAATTAATATGAAAAAGAGAGGACCATAAATTTGCTGAACTGCTGACTATATTAACACAAAATGCTATATAAGAAAAATATTGAAAATAAGTACTATACTTAAGTGACTAAAATGGCTCTCTTGGTTTGAAATGCACAAACAATATTTAATTTATTAAATGATCCTTTTTCAAATTAAAAACAATATGTATTAAAACAGGACCACAAAGTAATATACATTCCAGTCTTGGAGAAAACCTAGGATTAAAGACCTAGTTTCATATTTGTATAGGATTCTTAGGAAATCCTGGATGATTAGACATCTTATTTAAATAGTAATTGTTCCCACTTTTAACACTGCAAATATAAATCAGGGGATCATAGTTAAACAAATTCACTATATCTGGCTCAACTGACCAGATTGCTAGGTCAGATAACTTTCCTTTTCCTATCAGTCTTAGATAGTTTTTTACTAATATTAGTTTACTAAATCTTCACTCAGCAGGAACATAGGTACAGGCAATGTTTAGTGTTTTGAATCTTAGAAATTATTTCTGATTTGACATAACACAATCCATTACCTAATGAGCTCATTGTGTATAATAGGTGAAAAATATCAGAGACATCCTACCTTCTTTGTATTTTGATACGTGAGCTGCCTAAGATGGATTGTAATAGCTAAACCATTGCAGTACAGTTAGGAATACACCACTATGGGGTTCCTCAGTCTTGTTTGTAGACCAATATAAGGCCAGTTTGTTTTTTTAGCACAGAAGAGAAGCATAACCACAACCATTTTGAGAATCTCTATCCATTTTTGCTTTTATGTTGTATTTAGTTCCTGTGTATCTATAACTCATTTTTTTCAATCTTTTTTTGAAGTCCTTCCATGTTGTATAGTTTTTCCTGTGTTCCACTGAAGTTGTGTGTTCAGATATTTAGGGTGAAAATGCTCCTAGTCACTAAAACCTTTTGTTGGATTAGCCAGACTGAGAATAATTGAAATTTGCTTTGAAGGAAAATGTATGTAAGGAATTAGGAATCCTGATAATGCTTTCTTTTCTGTACTTAAAAAAACAAACCAATGTTTCTCTCCATTTTCTCCATTAGGAAGTTTATTATAAAATTAATCTTTACTCAAGCATCTTTACTTGAGATTCCTGACATGGTTTCAGTAAAATTGTACTGTTTATTTTGTTCAACTCCATGCTCTACTAAACTACACCTGATATTGTCAGGAAGGGGCAACCAACTGGATGGGGAGTCAAAATTATTTTTTATGTGTAAGCAGGTTGCTGTTTTTTCAGGGTTGGACCAAATTAAACCAAAATCTGCAGCTGCAATATTTTCATCGAAGTCTGAGAAATAATTGTCATATTTTGCCTGTGTTTATGTTTCAATGGTTTTTACTATCTGCTACTGCCCCTTCAGAGTCATCTTAATTTTCACTTAAAAATCAACATTTTCACTTTCATACAAATCTGAGCATTCACCACTGTCCTCTGCCTGGTTAGGTATTTCATTGTTAGGCCAAAACTATTGTTTTATTGCTGCAAAAGTCCATTTTTCTAACATTAATTGCAAGTTTCTCTTTTCTTCTCACTGTTTCTACAGCTTTTTTCTTTGTGTCCCAGACTCTTGGGCCCCATGTCAAAAACATAAGTTATTTCCTGTCAGTAATTACAAATACAGTAAAATGGCTATAAGTTTTTAAAATTGCTGTGTACTACACTAGAAAAAAATAGAATGTGCCCACCTATATTAAAATAGTGTGAAATGTAAAACTCCAACCAAACACAGTTGGAACTCATACAGTTATTTTGCAGCTAAGCAGAACATTGTTTCATTGGCTCACACAATAAACAACAACAACTAGTAACTACACAGATGTTAATGGAGTGATATGGTCATGTGAAGGTGTGACACTGGGCTGCCACGTTTGCTAACTGTTAGCATAATGATACATTCAGAAAATAAATTCAATAGGTACATGTTTGTATGCAAACATTAATATAATATTTATATCTTGTAAAAGCCACTACATTCTGGCTGCTTAAAATTAAATGTGAAATATACTTTTTGTCACAAAACACTTCCATTTGATTTGGTTATGTCAATATCCCCACTCCCCGCTCAGTTGAGGGCACCTGCTACTGGTGCACCACAGCAATTGCCCTTGCTATGGTTATGCCACTATCCTCTATAATCTTATACTCACTGAAGAAAAAGTATATACTATTATTGTCTTCACCCTTGCCCCACAGTGCTGCAACATTCATTCTGGGAACTGCTTCCACAATTTTTTGGTAAACTGAGATCAGGTCCATCTGCAACATCTCCGAAAGGTATACCTGGTAACAGCACTTCTATTATTATATTATTATATAGTTTGCTATATTAATATTATAATGAACTATAATTCTACCTAGGAAACTACACTTGCAATAAACCCATGTGTTATGGAGTCACTGAATACATGCAAACACCCTGCTGACATTCACTGGCCCCTAAGGTGGCTGTGCCCTATGACTGAGCGGGGGGGAATTCAATGCCTCTTCTTTTTCTGCCTGCCACAACTCTGATGATATGAGAGATAATGAGAGAGAGGGAGGTGGTGACTGACTGCATCCTGCCCAACTCACTCAAAGGGGCTGCCCCACACCCGGGGGGGAGGACGACTGACTTCTGGGAGGATGGAAAGGACGGGCTCAGAGCTGAGTTTGATTCCTTCTCCTTTCTTTATTATGGTTTATACATATATATAATATTTATTTATGTATTTATTTATGTATTTATTTATTTTTAAAGAAAAAAAAGAGTCCTTGAACTTCAGCTTCCTCAGCTTCAGAAGTCTTCCTGGTCAGGTACCAGCAGGTACCGGTTGTCTGGGGACCTTACTTTGGGCTCTTCCCTGAGCTGCCTTCCCTACTTGGGTTTCTTCCCCAGGACCTTCAAAATCCATGCTGCGGGAGACGTAATTACCATTCAGTGCCGCTCTCACAGTTGGGGATTCCCTCTGGCATCATCAGCCCGGCAGAAGCAAGTTTCATGGTACAGAGTCCTGGCTGCCCCTCCTTCACTGGAGTTAAGTCCTGGCTCCCCTTCCCTGGGCAAGTGCGTGCTTTTAGCCCAACTTCTGTGGCCAGCAGGAGAAAACCGCCGGGAAAAAAAAGAAAAAGAAACAAAGAGCCACCAGGAACTCTGCAGCAGTTATGTTCAGGCGTATCCACCTCCCCTGCTGTTCCCAAGGCTATCCTGGATTCCTTCCAGCACCCTGTTTCTTCAGACCTTAACTTTGCTCCCGCAGTGAGGGGGTCACTGCTCCCTTTGCCTCTGCCTGGCCACTTATGCAGGCTTCCCTGCCAGTGGTTATTTTCCCCTCCTCCAGTGACTCCTCCTCGGGACTGCCCCCAGTCCCTGGATATATCCCACACTGCCAATCAGCTCCAATTCGCCTCACCTGCCATGCAGGTAAAGCGGTGCTGGTGTGGACCAGGAGTTCCTGCCACAGGTTTGATATTACTGCATGCGGCTGTCTGTATTCCTGGCTGGGGACATACCGCTGGTGAGTGCCCTCTGGGCTCTCACACCATGGAAGACTTATTTGATTTAATAAACCTAAAGGAGCTTAATTATCAGGAATGGGATAGGAGTTCTTTCTGAAATATAGGCACCTCAATAGTTCCTCAATTTTGTACTTAATTTTGAACCTTAATAGTACTCAAAATGACTAGTAACCTTTGAAAATCTTAGACAGTTACTTTTCAAATCTGACTCTCACTGTATAACAGAAAGCTATTGTTTCTATATGTTGAATATATAATAGTATAAATAAATGTAGTACAAAGGTCAAGGGAAGTGATTATTCCCCTCAGTTCAGTACTGAGGAGGCCACATCTGAAGTACTGTGTTTGGTTTTGGGCCTCCCACTACAGAAAGGATGTGGACAAATTGCAGAAAGTCCAGTGGAGGGCAACAAAAATGATGAGGGGACTGGGGGACATGACTTATGAACTGGGCTTATTTAGTCTAGAGAAGGGAACACTAAGAAGGGACTTAATAGCAGCCTTGAACTACTTGAAGGGGGGTTCAGAAGAGAATGGAGCTGGACTGTTCTCAATGGTGGCAGATGACAGAACAAGGAGCAACAGTCTCAAGGTATAGCAAGGGAAGTTTAGATATTAGGAAAAATTTTCTTGCTAGGAGGGTAGTAAAACACTGGAACAGGCTGCCCAAAAAGGTAGTGGAAGCTCCATCCTTGGAGGTTCTCAAAATCCAATTACACAAAGCCTTGGCTAGGATGATCTAGTTGGGGATGGCACTGCTCTGAGAAGGGGGTTGGACTAGACCTCCCGTGGTCCCTTCCAACCCTAATTTTCTATGATTCTATGAAAAACGTGTTCCACATTTTACTAAAACTGCTGAGTCTTTTTTTCAGACATGATACGGAAAAGTGACTTTGCAGTGGAAGTTTAATTGAAAGGTCTTCACTGATTTGAATCTTGGCCCTATTTTGCGTTTCTGACATAGTAGGAAGCAACACCAATTGCTTGTATTTATTCCATATAAAAGAGAACATACACAGAACAACTCAAAGATGAAAAATAATTCCAAGTTGTAAAATGACCTGTGCATATCAAACAAATATTCAGCATGTTATTCCTTTTCTTTCTATGTCATTATTGACAATTTTTTAATATAGATTAAAAATTCAGACCACTTCTTCTGCTGAAATGATTATAATACATTGAAGAGAGATATGCATTTATCATTTAAAGTTAGTTATCTATTTGCAGTAATAAAAATGACTTATTTTTAATTTTACTTCTTACCATGCTGTTACTGTGGCTGCTCCTCCTTCTGTAAACCAACTGCCCACGCAACAGCTGCCATTTTTAATAACTAGCAGGATGCATCAAATTATTTAGTCATGGCACTCTGAAAATGTTACACACTACAAGTATTTATGAGAAATAGTATAATTTTTGCACATATAAAGGCATGTACAAAAATAATTAAAACAAACCTAAATTTTGATGAGTTGGTCTTTCAAATAATTTTCTAGTAATCCAGACAGAAAAAGTAGGAATTCTTAAATCATCTGATCATAAAACTCTTAAAAATATCATAGTAGATTACTATCAGCTACTGTCAAGCTAGCAAAAGGCTTTCATGAAATTACAGCTGCTATATGGAAACAATGGTTCAGATCAGCCTGTCCAATTTTGCCATGAATAAGGATGAATCATAGTATCATAGTATCATAGTGCCTAGGGTCAGAAGGGGCCTAGGATGAATAAATAAAAACTCTACCTAATTGATGAGAAGTCTATTAAAGAAAGAAGTATTAATTCAGAGTGTCATAATAACCCAGCCCTGATAATAGCATTAAATCCTACATTCTTGCTGTGCCTACTCTACTGTCTTTCTGCACATAAAGTGGCTGGGGTGAGCAGCAATGGCATAAAAGTCTGGGGTGAGCAGCAATGGCTGCAGGCAATCAGCTGGACCACGGGCATAAAATACCAGAGGAGTAAAATGACTTTAGTCTGGCCTTTTCAAGAGGCATATATCTCATCCTCAGTGGGTGTGTCTATAAGTGCAAATGCTGCTGGATGGGCTTACTCTACAGTAATTTACTGAGGAGTAAACTAACCCTGGGCAGGTGTCTACATGTGCAGGCATTTGGGAACAGATTTGCTTCCAATGGGCACAGTCCAGAGAGGGCTGCTCCCACCCTGCTCTGCCTGCCCTGCAGCAGCCAGGGGGAGATCCAGGCTTCTCCTGGGTGATAGCCCAGGGGCTAGCAGGGTGTATGGGACCCCTAGATGGCTCCCTGCCCCTGAGACCTGCCTTCTGCTGGGGTGGGCTCTGATGGTGAAGCCTAGGCCATGACAATATTCCCCTGCCCAGGCAACAGGGAGCTCCTGGCCTTGGCTGTGCAGTTGCAATTACAGAGCTGGAGCCAGGAGCTCCCTGCTGCTGGGGCAGAGGGACATTGTCCTGACCTGGGCTCTACCATCAGAGCTTGCCCCAACAGCAGGCAGCTTCCAGCATTAGGAAGTCATTTCCCAGTCTGCACTCTGATCATGAAGCCAGGGCCACGAGCTCCCTGCTGCAATCCTCAGAGCCTGCCCCAGAAGCAGGTGGCTCCCAGGGGTAGGGAAAAATCTGTTGCCCCCAATGCCTGGCTGACTGAGAGCAAATTTGCTCCTGGTCGGCCATCTACATGTTCCTTGATGTGCAGTAACTGCTCCACAATTAATTTGCTCCCTGCATTTACAGATAGCAAATTAACTGAAGAGTAAACCAGTTCACTGCACAGTTGGTATGTCTACGTGTGCATTTAAACTGGCTTAAATCTACTCCACAGTAAACTGCAGCTCAGTAAGTGGGAATAGGCTGGCATCTACATGTGCAGGTGATCTGGAACTAAATTTAGCTCTAGGTCAGAGCAGTCTCTTATGGGCCCCTGTAGCCACCTAGGGGAGCTCCAGCCTCTGGCCACATGGCTGCCTGCCTCTGGGACTAACTTTAGTCCCATGTTGAAGCCAGAGCCAGCTGCAGTACTTGGGACTAACTTTTGTCCCAAGCTGAAGCCAGGAGACGCAGCCAGCCAGAAGCCCTGGGGCTAGGCGGACCCAGCAGGGAAGCCCCCTGGGTTACTGTGCGGTAATGCGTCTACACATGCACTACTGCATAGTAACTAATCAGGCATAGATTTGACACCTGCCATATTTACTGTGCAGTATGGGTGTGCACATGTAGACCTATGCCCATACTACACAGTAATTTTGGTTACTGCGCAGTAAATGCATATGTGTAGACATACTCAGTAAACATCTACACGTGTAGATGGTGACCATTACTGTGTAGTAAACTAACCTACTGCCCTGTAAAGCATCTCATGTAAATGTGCCCAGTGAGCTGCTAAATGTTGAGGAAGGAAGGAATGATTTAGCAGAAAACTACAGCTTTCAAGTCAAAGAATTTCCCACCTATTGTTGTTAGTATGCAGCTATTTATAAAGGACAGCTGTGTTTCTGGCCAACTGTCTTCATATTTTTTTTATTTCCATTTTAGTGTTAAGAGCTTAAATCCCTTTTCATATCATAAAGGAGCAGGGAAGGTGATGAAAATTTACTAGGCTCTCTCTAGAAGCAACAGATTCTACCCATGCCTCTCAAAACTTCAGAACTAACACTGTATGGGAAATAAGATCATTTTTGTTGTTAAGCCATCTATTGAAACAAATGTTGATGTACCTCAGACTAAAATTGAAATGGATGTTACACAAATATCCTGAAAGACTAGTTTTATTGTCACACGTTTTTGTTAATGCTCACAAGCCTAAATATCTTTTACAGATAACATAACCCTGAAATACTAAATTCATATTCAAGTTTTTAGATATGCTAATTAGATATACATTTATTGAGCATAAGAAGGGTTTAACAAAAAGGATCTTATATTATATGTATTCCAAGTGTTAATGAACTATAACAAAGTACTAAAATTCAAAATATTTTGACCAACTCTAGTTTCCACTTATCATTTTGAGAGTCATTTTTTTAAACCATGGATTTTTCAAGGTCTGCTCTGAAATAATAACTAGTCTTCATTTTAGAATTTTTAGTAATGGACCAATTTAATAAATGACAGAAAATTAAAAATCACCTTCATGATTGCCAGATGCAATAGCCTGTTTTCAGGCTGCTGTCAGATAGCATAGCCTATGTTAAAAAAATAAATAAAGGACAAATCAGCAAGACAAAAAACTGTATTAAAAATGCTAGATACTTTTACTCCACTAAGTTTTTGTACTGAGCGTATCCTAATTAGCATATATATTTTTTAAATTACATAACCTAAGAGCTTTTCACCTGAAAAAGTTAAACTACATTTTTCAGAAAAGAGCAGGGTGCTTAATCATTGTGGCATCCTGCTGTTTCTTTTTGTCATGTAATGCAACAGTTAGTTAAACTCTTGGACAAAATCTTGGCTTCTCAATTAAAATCCAGGCAATTTCATATGCCTAATTTTAACTCAAAGAGATACACTGACTGTGATCACTAATTAAATTGCATTTTTACAAAGAACTTTTCAAATAAAATTAAAACACATCTCTCACAAAGAACTTTACCTTTGCCCCTTAAGTACTCCATCCATGCTTTAACTGTAGCAGATAATTCAGATTATAATTCAACAACATTAAGGCAGAGATGAATTCAAAGGCATTTTTGTACCTCTCCAATATACCTTGCAATAAGCTTCCTGGTCTATCCAATTATTTAGTCATGACATTTTTAAAAATGTTAGGCACTGCAACCATTTATTAGTACTAGTAACAGATCATAGATCAAAGATCATTTTGAACACGAGACATGAGTTCTGCTACAAAATGTTCCCTTTGCACCAGTTCATTGTCACAGTAGGACTGTGAAGCTGTTTTAAGTAGCTGAGTAGAAGTAAAAAAAAAGCAAAATGTAGTTAACAAAGTGTCTCTATTCAAACAATAGCCCTGAACATGTCAGCAACAGCTGGTGAAGGAACGGTCCCTCCACTGAGGCTGTTACTAACCACTTCGAATGGCTCCCTGCAGTATGACTAGCAAGGTATAGGCTAGTTCAGCCATAATGCAGACAATCTAACAAAAGTTAGACAAACTGGGCAAACCACCTCTTGGCAAACACCATAATTAGGACGTTAAAAAGGATGTCAGAAAGCTGCCTTTGCCCCAGTAAGCACAGCAAAGTCAGACAAGAATTGTAGGCTTTAATTGTGCCCCATAACATGCTATTTAACATATTGGCAAAACAAAGCATTGACAAATTAAGTAACTTACCACCTTTGCTCAGTCAGAAGCAGAATGAAATATAAATTCTCTCTCTCTTCCCACTTTTAGAGAACGCTCCTTTCCTTTGTCATGAAACATCTCAAAGATCATTACACACATTAAAAAAATGATTTTCTGTTGAAGTCCCCTTTGCACCACCTCAAACATAAAGAAAAGGTTCCATTGAACTATGTGTATAATACCTCCTTTCAAAATGTAGTTTTTAACATGATTATACAAAGCCAATACAGGGCCTCAAAAAGTCATAAAAGATTTTTATTGAACACCTGAACCTTTGACTTGAAACTGGTTGACAGCATCCAGAACATACACTTACTTAGATGCTTCCAAAAATTACATTGTTGTGAAAAATTTAACACACCTAATAAGTAAAATGAATAATACCAGTTGATCTATATCAATAATTCAGATTTTCCCTTCAGTTAGAATAAAAGAAAGTGACACTCATTTTGTTTTGAATGAAAAAGTTTCCCAACTATAGTCTGAATTCTGCTTTCACTTGCAGTGATAAAATGTGGGATGACAGTGTTGAGAAAGTGAGAACACAGTCTGGTCTCTCCAATGTGGTAGCAAAGGCCTAAAGTTGGATTTTCAAGTTGAATTTTAGGTACCTTAAATGGCAGATAGATATTTAATGGGGTACTTGCCTAACCTGCTTAAGCAATCTTGAAAATCCCAGTAGGTGTTTATGTAAATCTTTAGGTCCATTGAAAAATATGGCCCATAGACTATAGATGAACTGAATCTTATGCACTGAGTCTGAAGTGCTAAATATCATGAAGTCACTGGAAACAGAGTGTTGTTACAGAGTCTCTTAATTAACAATTGTGATAAGCACAAGTAATAACAGTAACAGAAATAAATTACCTTTTGTTGACTAGTTGTTTATTTCAATCATGAGAAATCCTCTTTACCATCTGTGCTCCCCCCGCAGCCCAGAAGGTCTTCGCTCTTGATGCTGTGCTACTCTATAAGCAGCAGAACAGCCAGGTACCATGTGACCTCCTTTCCACTGGAACAGTAACAAAACTCCCTTGAGGAGACTTCATGCCCTTCTGCGTGAACCCTGCTTTTTTTGTGGGCAGTGAGGTCCTCAGAACAAGGATTATACTTTCGCCTGCCCTTTTGGTAAGCATACTAAGCAAAGCTGTAGGATGCAGAGTGCAGCAGCCTCTTCATCTAGTTGGCTGCTGCTTCATTTTAAATGATGCATCTTTAAGCAAGCTCCGGAATATGAGAGCCTTCACTCTTGAAAAAGCCTGTGAATTTTGGAAGAACAAAGAGGTGTTTTGGCCAAAGAGATGCAAATTCGGCAAGACAAATTTGAAAGGAACAAACATGACTTAGCAAAGAGGTGGCTTGCTTGTTCTTGCATCCTGAAGTAATAGACCTGTGAATAGGGGGAGGAGTGGAGATCAGATTTCAGGACCATTTTTGAGGTATAATGAGATCGAAGTAAGCAAGTTTGAAGTCAGATGAAGGAAAGTTCAGATGTTTGGGACAGCTCTTATTTGAACCAAAGTGGTTGGATGCCTCGGCTCTTAATGGGCAAAAAAACTAGAAAACACAGCTACCAATTAATATGGCACTTGTTGCATGCATATTTTATCACCCTCCCTCCCCCACACACACTTTTTCTATGCTGTTGTTTTTGTCATAATGTCAGATATTTCAGATGACTAGTGAGATATCTGTCTTAGAGGAGTTATTCTTTTCATAGAAAGGAGGAAAGGATTTGAAAGCTGGTGGTGGAAGAGCAGGGAAAAAGTTAACGATAGAAGATCAATACTGACTTAAACTTAAGGAAAGACTCACAGGGATGTTGTTACCGTTTCATTAATAACCATTTCAGAATGTAACAAGGATGCTGGCTAGGAGTGGCAGAAGTGACAAAGATCAAAAATACCCTTTTATAAGCTTAATGTATTTTTCACATGCGAGGTTATACATCAGCCTTGAAATAAATCAGTTAAAGTTATAAAATACTCAGGCTCAATGATGCTTTGGAAAAAGAAAATTAATTATATACAGCTAGAGACATTTACAATTCATATGTGTATATATAAATAGTGTTTGCTTTATGGATGATAGAAAATAAAAATAAATCAGTGAGGGGTTTTTATTATTAATTGTGAAAGTCAAAACAAGTTTGATCACCCTTTCTTACATTTTCTGATAAGTAAATGACATGGAGAAGAAAAGTATCGAAAAACGCCTTTCCCAAGCTGATATTTCAGTCAGATAATTGCTTAGCAGAGGCACATGCATGCACCAACACACACACATACACACAGACCTTACCAGAAATTTATACAAAAATAACCCTTGGAAAACATCTAGAAATCTCTGTCATTAAAACCTTCATATAACCTTTAATATAACCTAACATATATTCTGACATATCTATTTATGGCCTGCAAACAGGCACTCACTGGATGTTAACTGTTTCCCACCCACACTCTGTTTACTATTCTGTTTCTCCAGAGCCTATTCTAGCAGCCATCACCTCTGAGCAGACTCAAGCAGCTGACCCAAAAATATATTCCTTCAAATGGGGCCCAATCTCCCATCCCCACCAAAAAATGTTGCCTTTACTTGAGGTGCTGAACAGGCAATATTTAGTCTTATACCGGGGGAGTTTTAAGACATCTAGGGATTATCCAGAGCTACAAACTTGAGCTTTGTGCCAGTGGAAATTTCAATCCCAAGGAAGTCCCAAAAGGACTTCAGACATAGCTTTTGGGGAGCAGGAGAGGTACAGAGAGTTAACAAGAAACACTTCCTAACAGTGAACTTTCCCTACCAGACAACGGATCTATTTTGCACGTGTGTAAACAAGGACAGAGGTGTGGGCAACAGTGTAAAGTTTTTCACGTCCCTTGATTACTATCACTTATTAATAGAAAAGGATGCTTGTTGAAAAAGGAAAATGGACCATTTAAACATATTTGTGGAACTTTTGGCACATAAAGCAAAGCTACATGTCTGATCCAAACAATCATTTCCAGTTGCTATAGAAACAATCTCATATAAAAAAGACTTCTTAATTTGCTTCTAAAATGATATAGTACAGTGAATTATTCTCATTTACATTTGTGCATATTTTGACTGCATTATCTGCACTGCTTTTCATAATTCATATATAAACAAATTGTTAGATTTGAAAAATACTAATCGAATTCCATTGCATAAAAATACAGATTCTGCTCACATTTCTGTTGTGAACAAGGTGAATTTTCAATTCTATTTTGATTGCTTACTGTAATTACTGTGCAATATCTAAGCACTGTTAATTTCAATAAAGCAGAATGGCACCAATAAAGCACCAGTCAAAAAACAAAAAACAAAAAGGGAAGATAATACTGGTGACTTGCAAGTCAGGCAGCTACCTGACACTTCAGTTCTCTTCCCTACGTCTGCCTTCCCTGCTTCCACCTCCCTTACTACCTCCCTTGATCCCTGTTCAGGCCTTGTTCCCTGTTCAGGTCCAAGGTCTTCCCTGGTTCCCCTCCCACTTCCTGGAGTCTGGTCTGCTGCTGGGACACTCAGGTTTTCAGGGTCAGCAGTCTGGGGATCTGGAAAACTTTGCATATGCTCTAACATTGCTCAGCACAAGGAGGGAGAGTGTCAGAAAAAAAGAATGAGCTTGATTTAAGGCTGAAAAGCCTCCATGCACCTGAAAACAGTGGGAGAAGGGATTCAGGAAAGGCAGTCCTACCCCTCTCTCCCCTGGACCCAGCTGCACATGCTAGTCTTCCCTAGACCATTTAAAGGCTGCTAGAAACTGTGCAGAGCCTGCTGAGCAAGGGGATGTGAAAAAGGAAAAATCAGGAAACAATTACTTTAATGCTAAGTACAGACATTTAAAAAAACACCTTTGGTGGAAGCACTCCAACTTGTTGCACTTCACTCAGAGTGTTACAAGACAGAGCATGAGCCAACCAAATGGATGTTTTCTGTTTGGAGCCAGGGCTCACAGCTTGCTCACACTGGCCACCAGGTGTGCTCCTACACACCTCTCAGGAGGCTGCCAAAGAAGACCCTGTGTCCAGACCCACCTACCCCTGCCAGTTGGCAACTGTCAGCAGTGGCTGAGGGAGAAGAGGAGAAACAGAGCCACCCTGCTGCAAGCCCCTCTCCCCATAGGGCTGGGTGGCCTTGCTGCTGGGGTCATGTGGGGGTGGCCCCAGTTTGCACAGGGGGAGTTCTCTTCTCCCCCACCCAAGTCTCTTCACAACTTCAGCTAGCAGTGTGCTGCTTCTGTGGCAGGGCTACTGCAGGGACATAGACCCTAGAGTCCTGTCCCTGCAGCAGCCCTGGTCAGCTAGTGGTACACTAGGGTGACCATCCATCCCTAACTGGGCAGGACAGTCTTGGAATGGGAGCCTCAAGTCCTGGCCCCAGGCAGCATGACTCTGGGACAGCATTTGTACCAGATTAACAGCATCATGCAGGGATCCCCAGGAAATGGTGGGTTTTCCTTTGCAGGCTGGTAGTGTTCCAGCCTGCAAGGGGCTGTTGAGAGAGGAATGCAGGGGGTGCCATGTACATGCCCACAAACATGCATATGGCTGGGAATACAGTCAAGCAGAATAGAGAATATCTCCCTGCAGGTAAATCCATGGGGTAGGGGCACAGATCAAGGCCCCTACAGTGAGGAAGGGAGTGGGGCAGGGGCTGGGGGCACTGCTTAGCCAGGGTGGTGCATGGGGAAGGATCGTGGAGTGCGACTAAGTCACAGGCAGCTCATACAGGGGAGAACAGGGCATGGGGGCATGGCTCCTTGCTGATGTGCACAAACCTCCAGGGAGGTATGGTCTGCACATGCCCTCCCCAGATTTGTGTGGGGGTAGTGAGGGCGGTGGTAGCATGGAGTTGGGCCCCTGGTGCTATCAGGTGGGCAGAAGGCACACACCTGGGAGCAGGGCTCCTGCTGCCTGGCCGGGGCTGCTGCAGGGACACCAACTCCAAAGCTCTTCCCTACCAGCCCCCCCCCCCC
>JAGPOW010003685.1:92671-115176 GCA_030014935.1 Caiman crocodilus | reverse complement strand
CCCCCCCCCCCCTCCCCCTGAGTCAAGCAGCAGCACACTGTAGCCCAGCTGGGGCAGCTGTGTAGAGAAAGATCCCAGACTCCCAACCTCTTCCCACGCAGCACCCCCCGCCACTGCTTACAAAAGACAATGATTTTCTGAGCAATGTTAATGTACATTGGATTACTGCCAGAGACTAAAAGTGGGTTTTGGGAGCCACTTGATGATAGGACATTATAAAAGTCACCAGTGCTGCCACTACAAAAGGAAAAATCTGAATAGTATGATTGTAAAGCAAATACTCATGGTTTACCTGGAGCTCTGTAAGTCTAACCCAACCAATTCTTCAGCCTGTGCAGTTTTGTGATCTTGCTTGCTGGCACTCATGTTTAGTTTTCTATTCTGTCTTCATGAGACCAAAAGAGCTCTCTTGGCAAAATTAGACCTGCTTAACATTTTAGGGCAGTAGAGGAAATAAAACGTACCTACTTCCACCAGGGTCTATCAGGCACCCTCAGAAGCACAGAGAAGTATCAGTGCCACACCTCAGGAAAGTCCCAGGATAAGCAGGGAAAAGAAATAGTTTGGGATAGTGGGGCGAAGAAGAGAGAAGCTGGGGTGGGGTGGGGAGGGAAGGCAGCTGCTGGGAAGGGAAAGGAAGTCAGTGCAGGATCCTGCTACATAATTGCACAGGAAGAGGAAGTCTTCACCTCACTCTGAGAATGGGTTATTTTTCATCTACAAAGTGAATGAAGAAGTCTGATCAACTGTGCTTATGAGTAACTTCAGATGCATTCTGAACAGGCCTCTTACTCCTCATATTGAAGAACAGCCTGGATTACTGACAGGGGCAAAAAAGCTTAATTAGGTTTAAGACAGTGCTTAATATGTTTATGAAGGGGATTATCTGACAGAGTTACAAGCATTAGGAGGAAACTGGACTTGTCCCTACCAACCTCTTGTTCCTACATTGTGGGCACATCTACCTGAGATGCCTTAATGTGCAGGGATTGTTCTACTGCACATTAGCGCATCCCAGCAAAAACTGTGCTAATAAGGCAGATAGAATTAGTCTACTGTACATTAAGCATTAGAAGAAAAAAATATGGTTGGCTTTGTTAATATGCATTAGCATGGCTACTGCACCTTTATCTCGTACCTCATATTAGAGATAGTAAATTTAATGTGCATTATTAAAGGTGAATGAATGAACATGTAGATGTGCCCTGCATAAAGTTAAATTGTATGTGTTAGGTGGTACACACACCTACATTATTGCAGGATTATCAGTAAGCATGTCAACAGAACTGTTTTTAAATTTAAAAAATGTACTCATATTTTAATATTAAAAGCAACAGGAAATATATTTATAGTGATTTTAAGTATGTGTTTAATCATTTATTGATTTTTTTTCCCCAAAATGTATGGGATCACATGATTCTTTCTATTAGGCCAAAAACTGTTCCTTTTCCAGTGTTAGGGTAAACTTACTGAAAAAGATGAGAACTTTAAATACATTTTTGCTAGTATCTATATTCTGTACCATGCAGTAGCATAACTAAAGGTGGGCAAATGGGACATAAAACCTAGACACTGATTATGTAGGGAAGAGCTGGAGTAGCAGCAGGGGGCTGTCCTCACTATGAGTCACCCAGGAGCTGTTATCTCTGGTTGTGTGACCTGGAGGCAGGAATCCCCTCACCAGTCTCACTCTTCCTCCTCCTGCTATGTGGCCAACAACTACGGTGTTAACCCCCACATAGCAATCACCAAATTAGGACTTTTACAATCATATTCCACACTGAAATCACTGGCAGCTGTGGAAAGGTTAACACAATAGTTGCTGTAGCAGCAGCACTGAGAGAAGTGAGGCTGATGAAAGGATGCTACCCCCGCTTGCTATGGGGGGAACTTCCAGCTTCTGGATAAGCCCATACCACCTTTCTGCACCCCTGTCCTGTGCTCAGGACAACCCTCTTCCCCTCTCTGCTACCCTTTACTTCACTCTGGACCCATCTACACAAGACGCTAAATGAGCAGTAGATTAATTCTACTGCGCATTAAGGCAAAAGCTGTGCTATTGTGCTAATGTGTAGTAGAATTAATCTACTGAACATTAGCATCACTTAAAGGTGTGCACCAATGCTACTGCACTGTAACCCCAGTTACAGAACATTTATTTAGTACCTATTATTACTATTATTACTACTATTATTACCAGGTACGGGCAGTCCTTGACTTCCAACGTTTCACGTTACAATGTTTCTCACTTACAACGCTTATAAATTGACACCCTGTTTCAACTTTATGGCATCAGTTTTAACTTTCAGTACTTGATCTGATGTGATGCCACACCAGTGAACGAGTTCACTGTGTTGCTTATCTCCATGGAGAACATCCGTCCAAACTTGCTTGGACACTTTCTTTAAGAAAGCAGAAAAGAATCAAAAAAAAACCTGCAGCCAAGACTCCTGAGACTCTAGCCAAGAACCTTCAAAAAGTCCAGCAAAGTCACCTCAAACAAGTCCTTCCAAATCAATACGATTGTTATTTATGATATAAATACATTAATGTAGCTATATTACTCACCTATAATTGATAGAGTACAAAATTCTGGGGTATTTTTGGTGAAAATAGGGTACCAGGCCTTGGTTCAGGAACCAATCCCCCGCTTTATAAGATTTCCTTATGAGAAAATTGGTTCCAAGTTACAACATTTTGACTTAAGACATGGTTTTCAGAAACCGTGTCCTAAGTCCGAGGACTGCCTGTGCTAAATTCAATAGGCAGTAACCATGCCATAATTGCTAGCTATCCCTCTGCCAGCATGTAATCCTGATTCTGCCAGGAGCCCTTCATGGGCACGGTCTTGTCCAGGCCTGAAGACCAGTTGACTTCAAGGAGTTATTCATGCACAGTATATTGCAAGGTTGAGAGCCTTTCTTTATATTTTATGCTTACAGTAACTCTTGCACTGCAACAGGATCACAGACCCATGAAATACATTTGTGTGTCCTCTTTCTAAAAAGAGAATCACAGTAGTACATCATATAAATATTTAAGGTTTTCTACAACTCTGTGTATAGGGAGATACACTTCTGAAAGTTTGAGAATCTCTGTTTTTGTATAAAACCTTACAGAATGCAGACATTAATATGTAATCTTTCAACATCATTTGTTTGGTATGCACTTTTACCAGATGAGGCACTAACTTCCTAAAGAAAAAGTTCTCTAAAGTAGTGGAATATGAGAAAATATATCCTAGATATTGAACACAAGCTGATTTCTCTAAATTTCAGAAATGGTACATATTTTACATTATGTATGAAGTGCTACACGTGTAGCTTTGTTGGATTAAAAATAGTATCATTCGACTCTTAATTTTATCACTTGAGTACCAGTATGCAATCATGTGAAAATATAGATTACAAATGCACATACAAAAAGGAAGACACATCTAATATGGCATAGGCAATCTTTACCACTGTGATTTCTCAACTTCTGAGTCTTATTTTCCTGCCTTTACTCTTCTTAGCTTTGTTTTTATGAGATTACATAGAATAGATACCTTCACACCAAATACATTGTACATGCGTTAAATGGCTTAACAAATATTCAGTAATAAAACACTTCTTCTATGATATACTAAAAATTTTATCTTAATATTTAAAGTAATGATTCAATCATAGAATCTCACTAAAAGGACAAGAACTTAAAATTCTGCAAATGGGTTATGTGCAAAAATGATATTGTATTGCTCTATTAGTTCCTGACATTATACATTTGACATTCAAAAGCATCCTTTTGTGTTACTTTAGAGTGAAATAAGAAAACTATGGAATATTTAGTAAAAAACAAGATACATTCTTATAATGCAGACATATGAAAACGATACATCCTAGGCTGTTTAACAGCTTGTAGCATGACTGGCTTCATAGGTGTGTTTTAAAAAGGCTAATAAGATTACATGGGAGTTGTTATCCTTGTATAAGCAATTCATATTTGCAGGAAAGCCTGATTTAAATAAATGAATCCTAACCTCAGCTATGGGGATAATTCACAATGAATAATTAATTTAATAAATTCTCTTTATATTTTAATTATTTGTTTATGAACAAAATTGTGATATACTTGGATCCATTGACTTTTATTAGATGCACACTTCTCCAGGAACAATTTATTCTACAGTTTGATCATTAGCAGATCATTCTAAATTCTTGCAAAAGAAAAAAAAAAGAAAAAAAGAAACCACACTGTATACTACAAGACATTTCCTCCATTTAGATTATTTTAATATCTCCAGCCATTCCTTTGTGAGGGCCAGAAGCCGTGGTTGATATTGTACTGTCATGTATAATATGCTCCTAAAAATAAGTAAAAATTGAATGCTAAAGAATTTATTTATTGACTGAATAAGACTGTGGGTGTTGAAGCAAGCTCATGTTTACCTGAACTGAGAAAGGCTTCAGGTCATTAAAAATTCAGTTCAGCAAACTGCACAATTATTAACATGGAAGCTTGCATTGTCTAAAAAAAGAAAGCACTAGGTTTGCATGTAACTTCTTTAGCATCTTGCAGGCACACAGTGCAATTACAGAGCTTGTTTAGATTAATTTTTGCTTAGGACATTAATCAGTCATTCTCTGATTTTAGAATGTGGCCAACCATGATATCTTGTTTTAGGGAGAGCAATGAAGTATAATTATGGTTCTATTTTATTGTAATAGGCATAACTTTTTAGCAATACTAACATTTCTTACTTAAAATATCCATTTTGTAATGCATAGGTCACAACAGTGTTGTATTATGGCTTTCATTAATTATTTAGAATGTAGTTAACTTTTTCAGTTCCTTGGGATTTACAGTATTTGTGTCTTGCAATGGGAAAATACACAACAAGCAAGATAAACCACAGCGTTCACCATAGCAATTTACATATCACTTTCAGTACAAGTGAAATTCCTGTGCAGTCGTGCAGGAATCCTGTTGTGGAGCTGATGTGGTTCCAAAGAGCAGATGACTCTCTGCAGGGTGTTGTAGTCTATGAACACTATCAAGTTATGTTCCTGAAGACATTTTTTCTCCCAGCACGTAGGGGAGACTTAAAGATGTCTGGTGCATTGGCAGACTGCCTTAGCAACTACAAGGAACCAACAGTTTTTCTCTCATTGGCAGAGAGAGAGAATAAGTCAGACACTTGGATAGTTCGTAAACCAATTACAAATTCAAGGCAGTTACACAATCCTTGGTCATCCCATTGCCTAACCCAACAAGCTGTATGGTAACTCATTGCCTAACCCAACCCATAGTGGTAACCCATTGCCTAACCCAACAAACAATTATCTGTATTGATAATCATTTCTGTAGCTATTCATACAGAATTTTGGAAATCTTTTATACTCTATATATGCAGTTGTACTGCTATTGAACATCACGGCTGCTGACATGTAAAAAACCCCCAAAACTCAAAAATGGCACTTTAAACTCCACATGCCCCTGCACCAAGCCCAGCATCTGTATAGATCAGATGCTTCAGCAGGGCTGTTTTGGCACTTATATCTAACAGCTGATTGAATCAACCTATTAGATAAAAGTGTTGAGAAGCCTCACTGAAGTGCCCAATCTACACAGATGCTGTGGAGTCAGGTCAAACTAACATGCTGCCTCTTATGGGAAAGCACGTTTTTTGTCGTGTCTGTCAGTAGCCTATATTTCCATACAGTTGAATTTCAATAAATCATTTCACTTTTGTTTATTTTTTTACTGCCATTTCATGACCTTGTAAAACTTGTTTTTTGAACAATAAACCTGATTACATAAGCAAAAGAGAAATAATCAATATGTAATTTTAACTGTAACTCCAGCTTAGTGTTTGTCTGGGAATACATTGAGAGGCTGTAGATATGGAACTTCCTTCAGAAGAGAAGGGAACAGGGAGAGGAGGGGGAGCTGGTCCATGATTTTTCAGGTAGGAAGCATACAGAAGTGTATTTAGTACTGGTATCAAGGACTAGTGGTTAGAGACTGCTCTGGGTTGTATTTCTGAGCGTCTCAATTTCTCGCTCTGATTTTGGGCAAGTCAGTAATTTGTCAGCAACTGGAGTTAAAGATGTGTCATCAGCATGTGTATTCACATTAGGAACGCACACATGCCTTCAGCCTATCATTTTGGACTATTTGCTTTAAGATGACATATAGGATGCACTGTAGCCCCATCTCTCTTTGTGCTTCTATGCCAAGTTAATAAATGAAAGTAGTAGTTAACTGTGTTAGCCTGAAGCCAGGCAGAAAGTATGGTAAACATGAAACTGAACTTTAACAATGAACTTGAACTGGAAATTGTAGAACGAGAAATCATCCACAAACTGGATTATATGAAATATGGTCTAAATCAAGACTATGACTTCTTATCCCATTGCCTGGATTAACCTTTATAACACTTAGGTCCCTCAATTGTTTAAATGTTGTGTTTTTTTCCTCTACTACCAACCTTGCCCCTCCCAGCCAGTCCCCCCCTTCCTACATTTTGTATTCTAATCACTGCTTTCTATTTAGAATGCCTTTACTCTTAAGTAAACCTTTATTTTTCCAGGGGTAGTACACCTGCATATTCTCGCTATGCGTGATTCCAAAGCACCCCATGTTAGAACTGCTTGCAGGATAATGAGATGATACCACAGATAAGGCAGAGCTGTGGTCAGACACACTGCAGAACGGGCACTCCAAGGAGCTCACCTCAGTCAGCAGGACTGATGGCACCTGGTGATGGAGAACGTCTTGACAGGAGTGGGTCTAATCTGAGAAAGATACTTGTGGCAAAGTGGGGCTCCCTGCCTAGCCACAGTGCTATGTTCCCTACCTGTCTTTCTCATCTGCTATGCCTTGTTATTAATTGATTAACAATCTTAATTAGGTGGGAGGCTGCCCATTTACTGTCCTGATGCCAGGAGGTGCTGTCTGTGGCTCGGTACCTTCCTACACCGCAGCCCATGCCTCACAGATGGCATCCAGACGGCAATAGTGCTCCCAGACAACCACTGGATCTAGCTTAGGCTGCACCGTCAGGCCTCAGTCACACGCCCATTCATACCACCTTCCTCTCACTCAGGCCTCACACGCTCCACCCTCTCTCATAGGGTCTCTGTCATACATTTACAACTCATCCTGATTTTTGCTCCCTCTTGGAGTGAGACCCTTAGGCCATAGACTTAGCTAGTCCATCCCTTGGGTGGCAGACGTACTTTCTTCTGGGTCTCTCCCATGACCCTCACCAGGGTAGTGTCCAGCCAATTACCCAATGGGGTCTAAGCTTACTCTGGCCCCTTCCAAGGGCAACTCTATATACATAAACATATAGGGCTCTCAGCCCTCTGGTTTTCCCCCTCTTCACTGGGTCTTCTCATCACCACCCCCTTTCTGGTGCTACCCCACACCAGGGTACTCTTCTCCAATGCCATGACTGGTATTCCAGGATCTCATGGGGCCTCTCATTTCCCCCCTCCCTGGAGGGGGGAAGTCATTGTGCTACTCATTTCTGCCCCCCTCACTCAGGGCTATCATTTCCACCCCCCCACCTTACTCGGGGCCATGGGGCTTCACTCCCCAGTGGGCTCAGGTGGCCATAGCCATGTCTGGCCCCACTCAGAGTCTTGCACCCCACAGGGCTCAGGTGGCTGCAGCTGTGCCTGGCCCCAATGGCTTCTGGTGTTATGTGACCCACCCAAAGGTGAGGGATAGGGTTAAGGTACTCCTACCCACCTTTCAATGCGGTGATAGCTGGCCTGGTATTTCCTGGGGGCTTCTGTGCCACTGAGAGCCCCACCAGGCCACCCACTCCCAGCAGGGTACAGTTTTAGTTCATGTCCAGGACCAGGAGCCTCCAGACTGTCCCCTACAGCTCTTCCCTTACTTCCAAGATCTTCCAACAGTCTTGCAGGCAGATGATATTGCTACCTGCTCTGCCAGCAACAAACTGCCCTGTTTATATGGGCAGCCAGGGATCTAAAATGGCCGCCACAATCAGGCACCTGCCAGCTGCTTCGCCAACATCTTAAAGTGGCAGGCACTAACTCTGCCCTGCCACAATACCCATTTTGGTCAGGAGGGACAGAAAAGACTTGTTCTGGAAGACTAGAAGTCATTTTGTGAAGAGATGGTTTTGTGACAATGTGTAGAGACCTGGGTTGTAGAGGCAATATGCATCTCACCAGGGATGCTGGAATTAGGGTCCAGATAAAAAAACAGGTAGCTCCTCTAATTTGAAGAACCAGATGTCTTATCTCCGGATTTCTTACCAGCTGCTTGAGGGCTACCAGCAGGGCTAAGTGATTGTCCCAGACCCTCCAAACTCAAGCTTCTACAGAAACAATGCAAGGCAATGAAGTCTTGGTGGATTGTGTCTGACAAACTGGCAGCCACATTTCATAAAATCATAGAAAAATAGAGTTGGAAAGGACATAATAAGCAATCTAGTCAAATCCCCTGCTCCAAACAAGATCATCCCTGTCTAAGAAATCTCATCTACATGTTAGGCTATCCTGCTTCTAAAAACTTCTCAGGATGCAGCTTCCACAACCTCTCTAGATAATCTGTTCTAATGCTAATGAGAAAGTTCTTCTTCATATCCAACCTAAATGTCCTTTGTTGTATTTTAAGAGTTACTTCTTGTCCTGTTCCCACTGAAGATAGAGAATAGTCAATCACCAACTTAATTATAGCCATTATTCATGTTTTTGTGTACTGTTATTAAATCCTGCCCCAACCTGCCCTTTTGTCTTCCAGAATAAATAATTTCCATTTTTGTCCATTCTTTTCTCATAAATCAAGTTTCCCAGACCTTTAATTGTTGTTGCTCTCTGCTGGAGCCTTTCAACATTTCCATATTTTTTTTAGGTTTGGAGACCCAGAACTCCAGGTGAGGATTCATCAGTACCAAATAGATCCCGGTATATAAAAAGCCAGTAGAATCAAGCTGTTATCCACTGTTAGCTCATGTTCAACTTGAAATCCACTATAACCCCCAGGTCTTTTTCTGTAATACTGTGACCAACTCAGTCATTCCCCAGTTTGTATTTGTGCATTTAATTGTTCTCTTCCAGGTGCAGAACTTTTCATTTATTCTTATCAGATTTCATTTGATCAAACTAGCATTTGATAAATTGCTGATCTCATACTTTCCCCACCACATCCTTGCCATTTCTCTATCTCAACTCTGTAATCTGTAGAGGAGTACAGAAAAGAGAGAATCCTTCAAAGAAAGTATCAGCAATAGTTACAAGACATGTTGGAAGCCAGAAGATCTAGGAGTCCTTCACCAGCAACAACTCACTCCTCAAGCAAAGTGACATGGGATGAGAACTACTTGAGAAAGATGCCAAAGACTATGGTATGTTCTGAAGAATAAGAAATAGGAAATCAGATCTATGGTTCAAAAGGATCCATTTGAAAACAAATTAAAAC
The DNA here is from genome assembly GCA_030014935.1 of Caiman crocodilus. NCBI lineage: Eukaryota > Metazoa > Chordata > Crocodylia > Alligatoridae > Caiman > Caiman crocodilus. The sequence goes on along the minus strand of JAGPOW010003685.1, from coordinate 105,738 downwards.
ACCTCTTTTCCAAACCCATACTTGAGGGGGCCAACACAAGGTTGCTTAGTGAGGGATATAAAAAGATATTTGTTCAGCAAAGGATGTGGCCAAAAAAACCCTTTTGAAATTTTTGATGAGCTAATTTATGCAGCAAGTAATAGGAAGATACATCTCAACTGTTACTGGAAAGTTCACACATTTCAACTATAGTAAGTTAAACTGTAAAATTAAGTTTAGTCACTTATAGCTGATGAATGGAGAAGCAGAAATCAGTGGGGATTAAAAAAAGATTATTTCAAGATCTCATAAACTTGTGTGAGTTTTATTGTTTAATTTCTGCTACTGGTTTCTTTTTCTTATACAAAGCTCTAATATCACTTTATGACAGAAGATTATAAAAAAATGTTAGATTTGTCTAATTAAAACAAACTGTTTGGACCAAAGCCTTTGAACCTAACCCACATGTGACACAACAGTATCCTAAGAAATATAAAGACAGTTAATCCAATGCAAGCAAGGACCTCAATAATCAAGGGACTACTCTACCACTTTTCCATATTCAAAACCAGTTGCCCTATTTTTCAGAACAAAAAGTAAGCCTCAAGCCATACAGAATAGTTCTATTAAATGACACATTTCTGATGAGGTAATCATCAGTGAAACAGAAAACAATGTTAGCTTTTATGTAAGTAATTACAGTTAAGCTTTCATATTGGCATGCAACTGAACAGTACATGCAAGAGAAACTTAAAAAATGTATGGGGCCTCTTCCAATACTTTGAGCTGCCCTTGTCTATCTGCCAGGTTTATGCCTATGCATCTCATATAAATGAGAAAGGTAAATAGTGCCCATCTTCCCAATGTTACTGAATCAGGTGAATATGGAACCTGTTGCAGATGGTTCACCTGTGTATCAGACAGTCCCTTACCCAACGTTCTGCCTCCAACCTCCATCTCAATCCTATACACCTAATGATGATCCAGGCAGTTCTGTCTCTGACCTCTGTCTGCTCACGCCTACCAGATCTGCCGCTCAATCTCATCCCAGACCCTTAGCTTATATGCCCTAGCTTATCACCAGTTCCCATTTGGCCTTCTCAGTTCTCATGCCCATTTAACCATGTTCCCATTAATCCTTGCATCAGTCTTGTCTCCCTGCTTCACCTCTGCACTTCCATAGATCCTTCATGTCTCTCTCTCAGGCCTTGGCAGAGATGCTCTAGGGAGCAGACTTCAAGGATTTTTCACCTTGTAACTGCCTTCCTGGGATGGCTATACAAGAGGGGGACAGTAGAAAGAGTTATTCATCTTTGTTATGGGGTGGGGGCGTGGGCAGGGATGAGCAAGAAGAGCCACATTAAGCTATTGCTGTCTGTGTTTTTCTGAACCCTTTCTGCAAAAATGGTGAAGACTTGCTGATGGAAGAAGAAGGGAGCTCTGCTTGTCTCTTGCACCAGCTTGACTCATTGCTCTACTCAGGAAGCAGGCATTGGCAGGGATGGCATGCAGCCAATCATAATGTTGTTCTCTCCCCTTCCCCAGGCAGAACTAAATTTACTGGAGGGTAGAACCTCCTTCATCATTATGACACTAGCTCAAACCTTGGCTAAAATCTTGCTACTTGTGAGAAAAAAAACAGAATTAGTATGTAACAGTGATCCTGTGACATTAAGGAGGTTAACTTCTGCCTATCTTTTTCATCTGAACAGGACTTCCAGCTTTGTTCCTCTTTTCTGTGAGCCAGCGCTTCAGAAGATGAAATTATAATAGACTTAAATTATTTTCTACTCATATATGGAAGTTCTTACAGGGGACTGGAATACCAAGAAAGAATGGGAGTATGCTCCCCAAATGCAGTAAATCTGATCTGAAAGAATAATATGCTAAATCATGTACTTGCTTGGTTGAATGAAAGAAGACATTAGTTTCCGAAGGTGAGCACTGCTACTTTTGTACTGTGGATTAGAATTCATATAAGATAGATTAGCCATAATCTTAAAAATGTGCTTGGATTCATCAGTTAGGAAGTTTATAACTCAGACCTAAAAACCCACAAATTTTAATCAATTAGACTGCCTTGTTACTATTCTATGGTGCTCATTTCCATACAACATGCCCAACATTTCCCCAGTGATTGAGGAAGCCTTCATTCAACAGCTCTGGCAGCACAAACCACCATTGCCTGAATTTGATCAAAGAATTACAATATTGTCGCTATATTAAGCATTGAAAAAACTCTCAGCTTTCTTTTGAACTTCTGGTTCAAAATCTTCACTCCTAGTGACTTCTTCCACTCATGAGGAAACAAATTATTTGTGCTAAGCAAAAACATTTCCAGGCATTTTCCTTCACCCTCAGAACTTTAATCTTTACAGAACAAGATATGGAAAGGCATTTTGAAAGGCCTATTTAGTTTACTTAAAAAACCCCTCAACATAGGGTTATAGGCTGTACAGAAAGGACAGGGTGGGGAAGAAAGGGGGAGGGGTTGCACTTTATGTCAACGCACAATATACTTCAACCCTCATCAAGACGGAATCAAAGGATGAGAAAGTAGAAGGATTGTGGGTTAAGTTACATGGGGCAAGGAGAAAGGGATTTGGTGGTAGGGGCCTGCTACAGACCCGCACACCAAGGGGAAGAACTAGATTTGGGGCTCCTGAGGCAGCTCTCAGAGACCATAAAAACTAGGGAGGCAGTAACCATGGGGGACCTAAACTACCCAGACATCTGCTGGGAGACACAGACAGCAAAGTCCCACCGTTCACACACGTTCCTATCTTGCATACGGGACATTCACCAGATGCAGGAGGCACACAGTCCCACTAAGGGGAATGCCTTACTGGACCTGGTATTGGCAATGGGGGATGATATAGTAGGGGACCTACAGATTGGTAGTCACCTGGGGGACAGTGATCACTAAATAATAGAATTCATCAGAAGACATTGAGTGGGTAAGGTAACTAGTCGGGTGAAAGTGCTAGACTTTAGGAAAGCTGATTTCAAGGAGCTCAGGAGCTTAGTCAAGGACACATTGCAAAGTAGGAGTTTTGAAGAGATGGGAGCCCAGGAAGGGTGGCTGTACCTTAAGGAAATGATCCTTCAGCCACAGAGGGAGACGATCCCAATGCAAGGAAAAAGAGGGAAAGGGGCCAGAAAGTTTCCCTGGCTGACCAGAGAAATCCAGAAGGGCCAAAAGGGGGGCATATAAAAAGTGGAAACGAGGAGAGATTACCAAAAAGGAGTATACCTCCTCTGCTCTCATGTGTAGGGAGGCAGTTAGGGAGGCTCCAAAGCTACCATGGAGCTCAGGATGGCATCCCAAGTAAAGGATAACAAAAAATTTTTTTTTAGATATATAGGGAGCAAAAGGAAGGTCCAGGGTGGAATAGGACCCCTACTAAATGGGCAGAAGCAATTGGTGACGGACAGGGGCACAAGGCTGAACTCCTCAATGAGTTCTTTGCCTCTGTGTTCCTAAGTGAGGGGCAGGAAAAGACTCTCACTGGGATTGTAGAGAGGCAGCAGCAGGATGCCAGACTACCAAGCATAGACCCTGAAATGGTGCAGAGTCACTTGGAGGAACTGGATGCATTTAAGTCAGCAGGCCCGGATGAGCTCCACCTGAGGGTGCTGAAGGCACTGGCTGATGTCATTGTGCAACCACTGGCGATAATATTTGAGCAGTCGTGGTGCATGGGCCAGGTCCTGGAGGACTAGAAAAGTGCCAATGTGGTCCCCATTTTCAAGAAGGGGAGGAAGGAGGACCCAGGCAACTATAGGCCAGTGAGTCTCACCTCCATCTTAGGCAAAGTCTTTGAAAAATTATCAAGGCTCACATTTGCGAGAGCCTCGTAGGACAAATTATGCTGAGGGGAAACCAGTTCGGGTTCATAGCAGGTAGATCATGCCTGACTAATCTAGTCTGTTTTTATGACCAGGTTACAAAATGCCTGGACGCAGGAGTAGGGGTTGATGTCGTATACTTAGACTTTAGGAAGGCCTTTGATATAGTATCCCACACCATGGTGGTAAACAAGTTAAGAGGCTGTGACTTGGATGACTACATGGTCTGGTGGGTGGCGAATTGGCTAGAGGGTTGCACCCAGAGAGTCATAGCAGATGGGTTGGTATCAACCTGGAAGAGTGTGGGCAGTGGGGTCCCGCAGGGCTCGGTCCTTGGACCGATACTCTTCAATAGCTTCATCAGCAACTTGGACGAGGGAGTGAAGTGTACTCTGTCCAAGTTTGTGGATGACACAAAAACATGGGGAGAAGTGGACACGCCGGAGGGCAGGGAACAACTACAAGTGGACCTGGACAGGTTGGAAATATGGAAAGAAAATAACAGAATGCAATTCAACAAGGAGAAATGCAAAGTGCTGCACCTAGAGAGGAAAAATGTCCAGCATACCTACTGCCTAGGAAATGACCTGCTGGGTGGAACGCAAGCAGAAAAGGATCTGGGAGTCCTAGTGGACTCCAAGATGAACATGAGTTGGCAGTGTGACGAAGCCATCAGAAAAGCTAATGGCACTTTACCATGCATCAGCAGATGCATGACGAATAGATCCAAGGAGGTGATACTTCCCCTTTATCGGGCGCTGGTCAGACAGCAGTTGGAGTACTGCATGCAGTTTTGAGTGCCACATTTCAAGAGGGATGCGGATAACCTGGAAAGGGTCCAAAGAAGGGCCACTCGTATGGTTAAGAACTTCCAGGCCACGCCTTATGAGGAGAGACTAGGGCATCTGGACCTCTTCAGCCTCCGCAAGAGAAGGTTGAGAGGCAACTTTGTGGCTGCCTATAAGTTCATCATGGGGGCACAGAAGGGAATTGGTGAGATTTTATTCACCAAGGTGCCCCCGGGGTTACAAGAAAGAATGGCCACAAGCTAGCAGAGAGCAGATTTAGACTGGACATTAGGAAGAACTTCTTCACAGTTAGAGTGGCCAAGTTCTGGAATGAGCTCCCAAGGGAGGTGGTGCTCTCCCCTACCCTGGGTGTCTTCAAGAGGAGGTTAGATAAGTATCTCGCTGGAGACATCTAAACCCAGCGCTCTTTCCTGCCTACACAGGGGGTCAGACTCGATGATCTATTGAGGTCCCTTCCGACCCTAACATCTATGAATCTATAGATGCAAAACAAGTTTAGTTGAACTTATGCACTGGTGCTACAAATGCAATTAGTTACCTGTTACATAACCCAGTTTTCAAGGGCTCTGTTACATACAATTGGCTTTGTTAGCCTACCGGAAGAGCTTATTCATTAAATTGAAAAAGAAAAATTTAGTTTTCTTTTTGTTGATTTGTACATTTGAATTATAATATGAACATTGCTTTAGATATATTAAACTGACCAGATTTTTCTATCCAATCCTAGATTAAAAAGGATTAAAAAGAAAGAGAGTTTTTCTTTAATACATGGCAGTTCTTGCGTATTGGCTTTTGAATTTATTTTTAAACTAGAATCAATAGATATTAATGTACCTTCTAGAAGCAATTAGCATGAGGTCAAAATCAATTCTGTAAGTGTTATCAAGTGTTTATTATACTCTTAGTACTCATCCTGCTTTTCATTTTCAGAGCACTTTGCAGATATTCACTAATTAAACTTACTCTGGTTTACAGTACTGCTGGGAAATTAGTAAAGTAACTAATAGAAGTTATAAGATATCTACGTCAAGCATGGTTTAACACAAGTGGGTTCAGAAGTGGATGATCTATCACTGTTTTGATTTCAATTTAGCATTTTTTATTAGTTAAATATTGCGGCTTTAATTTGCCAGCCTTGCAAGCTAATCCTGGCATCAGAAATTCAGGTAGTCTTTCCAATTTGTTGTAAACAGCTCAAACCACATATCTTTATATGATCTGATGCTGTGACCCACAATAGAATCCAAATTCTTCTATTCATTTGTGTTGGCTCTGTAGTGCTAATAATAATGAGCCATGATAGGCATCTTTTTTTGCTATTCATTGGCAGATCGTGGATGCAGCTGTATGTTCTCACCCTGTCAGATTACAGCCCTTGGGTTACTGTAAGCAGATATAACTAATAATATAAGTAGTGTCAAACTCTGCATATTTATACTGCAGCAACAGCAATTATATCAACTGCAGCTACATCAAAGCAGAATTGGACTCAGAGCATAAACTAACGGAATGAAATAGTGTTATTTTTCAAGGTGTTTTTGTAACAATAACCAAATGCATGGTCCAGACCTGATGTAACTCAGCAGAGAGATTCTCTTTGACTTCTAAGTCCTTTGGATCAATCTATAAGTCTTTTAAAACACAGAGATAAGGCAACATGCAAATATTTGTTCGCCCCATAGACAAGCATTCTAATTTTTCTAAGACAGAGTCCTATATTCCCTGAGGAAAAATATGTTTTACATGTTGTAGTATATTTCCTCTGCATAATTTTACCTCTCCAGTCTTCAGGATTTACCTTTAGGAGATATCTAATAATATCAAACAAAACCTCAAATCTACCTTGGTCTCCTTTAGGAATAATGTCTATTATCTAGTATCGATTTCAGTTTTGATGTAGCAGATCTAGCTTCTAATTGAGTAACCACATTAGTCCTGCTGGACTGTGATTGTTTGTTGATTATATTATTTCAGTTGTTCTACCTCAACTACCTAGACAAGGAAAAATATTAAACAATGAAACCAAATGTTTGTACTACTTGGGCTTATCCAGATTGTCTTTTATCGAAACCCAAATGCTTAGGCAGAACTGTGGTATGGCAGCTACTAAGCAGCACTGCTGTTCCCTGCCCTGCCTCCAGGGAAAGGATTGTACTTTCTACCAGCATCTACCTGGAACCCATTGTAAGAAGCTGGGGTTTTTTTGCTTGGCCTCTCTGCTAGAACCTAAATATCATCAGCAAAGAAGCTTTCTTGAGAAATTAAAGCATGTATCCACTTTTACCAGGGACATGTAAACTTGTGACAGCTGTGAAAGGTTCACTGTTTTTAATATACTGCTCCTGATTCAAATAAAGCAAGTTTAATATTCCATTTTAATATAAACTATGGTGACATTATGCATTTACCTGCCATTTTCTAACAGTATCAATGACCATGTTTTTCAGAATGAAATATTTTGGACATTTAAAAGCAAATTGCGAATGGCAATTTGCGAATAAGAAAATTGCTTGAATTACAAGTAAAGACTCATGCCCTGCAAAAGCATTGCACCTACCATGAAAGGTGCTTGAAAGACCTGCTGTGCTATATTTGCTGTTACAGAGGGGGACAGAAATCTCCATTACAGCAGTTTAATTGCATCACTGCCAATACAGCACAGGCAGCTTCAAGTAAGAAGTTTTGGCTTGCCTTTTTGTGCAGGGGGACAGAGCTGGACAGCTGCAGAAAAAAATGTCCCCTGGAATACTTGGCAAGAGCTTGCTATCTCGTGATACTTACACATTATTTTAAAGAAGCAATGTAGCCTACACCATCTTGTGCTATGAGATGCTAGTGGGTATTTATGGATGTCAGCAGTCTGGATGTCAGCAGTCTGGATGTATCTTCAGTCCAAATGTAGAACATCATTGAACATCATATGGAGGACACAATTCCTATATTGGGACAGATTCCTGCTCAAGCATATCCATCAAGTCATGGGGAAGAAACCTCTCAGGTTCCTTTTATGTCTTCTCACTGAATGGATAGCTTGTATTTTATATTTAATAGCCAGATATATATTGTATCAAAGAACACATTTCACAAATAATGGATAAGCATTAGAATATATATTAGATCCGTGCAGTAACAAAAAATAGTTTTCCATCCAGGTGCCTTATTATTTACTTCTCACTTCATATTTATCATATTGTGCTCTGCAGAGAGTTTAGAATCTCTTTTGGCATTTCGGAAGGCCTTGTTTAATTTTAATGAGTTTAATTCTCTTCTACAAGAAGATATTATGAAGAGAAATGTTAGGTAGAAAGACTTGCACTGAAGCAGTGAATAGCACAGTTTCTGATAATCTAGTAACATACTTAACCTTCATTCTTCCATTGTGACTTTTTAATTTATTGAGGCACAGGTGTGATGCCAAACAAAGGAGAACACTACCCTATTATCTCAGGGCAGAATCTTCTGCATCTCCCAACATACAAACAAGAGTGCTACATTGCTATAATCGCAGAATAGTGCTTTACAGCACATTAATATTAAATGCCCTGATGACCTGATTTTTCAAAACTGAAAAGCATCCACAGACAATTTTATGCTGAATTTATGTACACCGTTACTATGCAAACTACATAGTCATTTATATAACACCCATCACCCACACATGAATGCATGTCTGAATGTGTAACTGTATGCAAATGGTCAGGAGGGCACATTACTGCCCAAGCTTCTGATTTGTTGTGTAATTTGACTACTTGCTCTCTTTATTTAGACACAGTTGCACACACAATGTTCACAAACTTTAAAAAGTGTCTTGCACAAATGTTTTAATGGATACATAAGCCACGCAAAAAAATCTCTTCTTACCATACTGTTTCAGTCTGAAAATATCAGGGCTCGCTCTAGGATTTCTGTTGCCATAGGTGAACCAGCAAATATCTGCTGTTAGCAGCCTATAGTCACACATGTCAACCATCTACTAGACATATTAGTGTCCTAGGCAGCAGTCTATTCTGTCTTGAATTTACATCTATTTCTGATAGAGATCACATCTTTCTACAATGACCATGTATGTTTAAGTTTGTAGTTTGTTTTCTTTATTCATATTTTTATTCAGATATTGTATATACTCTCTTCTCTTACCTCATAACCATGATTCTGTACATCAGGCTGAAAAACCACCAGGTCTTACGTACATCTTCAAACAGGATAAATATCACACCATGTTTTCCCACAATAGTATAAAAAATAAGGAATTTTAAAATAGATATGATGCTTCATGGATAGGGAAAGCTAGAGAGAACCACGTAGTGCCAAGGGCCAAACTGTTCACTTGCTTGCTGACAATGAACCAAGGCAGCACAGACAGCACTGCTACATTCTAAACAGCAAGGGCTGTGCTGCAGGTGCATCAAAGACATAATGGACATTACCACTAGAAATGCAGACAGAAACCAGCCTCAAAGCAAGCCTTGGCTTCCCCTAGCTCTTCTTAATAAACTTGCCCATGTTAGGAACTCCCAGAAGAGTTGTTGAAGAAACTGCCTTGGGCCAGGGAAACCACTGCCATTGTAATCAGTTTTGGATCCTAAAAGCAGAAACAGATTAAGGTGCAAAATTAACAATTTACTCAAATAAAACCAGTTAAAAAAAAGCATCACATTTTGATGTCTTATGTTAGGCGCTCAATTTATGCTAAGGCTGATTAGTACAACATTTCCACTGATGTTGGTGAGAAACCAAAAGTCACAAGAGTAGCAACAACAAAAAGAAGAATTTAAGAAGGATCACCTACATTACATTTTTCTTTGTGTCATTTTATTTGCACATCTTGCAAACAATTAAAATGAGCTTTAAAACATGTAGATTGTTTCTAGTGACCAGAAATACAGAAAGAAAAACAGTCTGGCTAGCCAGGAATAGGTTTACTAACATCTGTTCTTAGGGTCTGTCAGTGTAATGGAAACTTAAGAACTCAGTAGTCCCCACTGTCTTGTCTGAAGCACTGGAATCACTTAACAGTATATGACACTTCCAGTGATGTATAATTAAAGGGCTTTTTTTAGCAAAATTACACACTGTGAAACAGATAAAAGTTTTGAAAAACAAAGCAGGAAGAGCATGCTCAGCTGTGCATTTTTGGCTGAAAGAGAGACAATTTTGGAAGATTGCCAGATTTTGTTGCAGTTCCCTGGGTCAGGTATAGAAAACTAAATCTGTGTGTTTATATGCATTATTTATGTAACAAATGCTGCATAGTTCTATCATACCTGGCAAATCTCTATGGAGCAAATGAGAGTGCTAAATTACATATAACTTGGCCACAGCTACCCTCCCCCCCGTTATTACAGTACTACTCCCTGCAGTAAAAAGTTATCAAACATAAGGCCTACGGGCCATGGACTTTTCCACCCAGCCCACTGTTAGGCCAGTGGGCTACCAGCAATTAGGGGGTATGGCCTAATACAGAATTCATAGTTCCTGGCCCCCAGTGAAGATCACCATCAACAACAGGCCCGACAACCACACTTCTGCCTACCCCAGATTCGTGCTACTGCCCAAACAAAGCTCTGACCTGCTGCCTAAACATGGCCCCACGGCAGATGCTGCTGGCCCCATGAATCTGACCTGGGAGGAGCCCTCACAATCCAGATCCAGCCTAGGGCTAGGGCGATTCTGACACTTCTGCTGTAGTGTGTTTAGCTATATTGTATTTAGAATAATAACTAGGGTACTTGGCAAATATTGTAATTTATGTTAGCTAGTATGTAGCTAATTGTAGCATGAAGTAGGAGTGTTTTATTGTCCTAAAAGAATGGAGTTAGGAATAGATAAGATGCTGTCCCTATTCAAAGCCTAGGAAACTTTTTCAAGGTTTTCCCCTTTTTTATGGATATGGTACTTTTCAGAGATTTATATTTACTAAAGCAGTTAACCTCAGAATTGCTAATTTTCTTATTTTGAACTAATTACAACAATGTAGGCAAACAATAATTAAATGTCAGGTTCATCTATAGAAAACACCATGACAAAAATAATTGAGAACTAGTCTCACTTTACTAAGTCATCACGTTTTAGTGACATGGGTCTCTTGCTATACCCCAGGGTAAATTGTCCTCTCCTGTCAGGGGCTTCCCTTCAGTTGCTCATAGTGTGGAGGGGCCCTCCTCCCCCATGGGAATCCCCTTCCCCAGATGACTCACAACTCCTGTGCTTGATGGGTTGGCTCATCTCCAGTGGCGTATTGTAGGTATGAGATGTCCCCCACCTCTCTAAAGTGGTCAACCCTTGCTGCTCCTGACGGAAAGCCCAAGCTGGCCCATGTGGCTCCTCTGGCCTGTCATCCTGCTCTCCGCCCCATGCACTGCCCTGTGCACGAAAGGGGCACCTGTCTCGTGCAGGTGACAGGGGACAGAAAGGGACCCAAGCTACCTAGGGCAGCCCTTGGTATCTCATCTGCTGTATGGCCTTGTGCATCACCCCAGCCTCTGATGGCCCTGTTCCTGTCTCGTGAAGAGTTGGAGACCTATGCTGCCTTGTGCAGCTGCCATGGTCGTGTTAGCTTCCAAACCTTCCGTGCACTGTCCTGTGCACCGGTCCCTGCACCAAATGGGGCTCAGCTCCTGCCTCATGCAGGGTTAGAGACCCATGCTGCCTCATGCAGCTGCTAAGGTCCCATCCACTCCTAGACCCTCCATACACCACCTCATGCATCATTGCTGTGGCTCCCTCCACAGCAGGGCACGGACGCAGCTGCTTCCCGCTCCCTGTTTGGTGAAGGTGTCTTCAAGGCACTTCTGGGGCATCTGCTCTGCCCTGCAGGTCATCTCAACGGCTTCTCATAGCCCTTCTTTATCATCCTTTGTCAAAGCCCCTGTGTGCTGGGCACGCTGCCTTTTTCTTCCTTCAAAATGCTCCATCCCTCAGCTTGGGAGCAGACCAATAGGAAAGCCTGAGGGGTTAGTTCCCTCTCGGGTCCTTATCTTCCCCTCACCCCTAGGTTGGGGTGGGGCAAGCCTCTCTCCATCCCTTTCCTGATCGATGGGGAAGGGAAATGCCCCCACCAATCACTCTGAGCCTTCTGGCTCAAGCTGGTGAGCTGAGCTGCTACTGACAAGCCTGCCACAAAATGAAAGAAGCACAGTGAGAGATGACACCATGTGCTGTGTATTTCTTTCTGTTAAAAGTGGTCAAAAATTAATTTTCTTTGCTATGAACATTATTTTAAATAAATTTTTTTGTTCTTTCCAAAATTGCTTCTCCCCACTAAAAAATACGTTCTTTTCTTGTACTTAGTGATAGAGATGAGTCAAAAAAAAGTCTAGTTTCCAGTTATGAACAAACTGGATTTTGATTGAAACAAAAATGAATTGATTGAGACATAAATGTAACTGAATATTTCCTTGGTTTCAAAAATCTCTTTTATCAAAAACTGTCAGAAAAAATCCACCAGCTTAAATATGACATAAAATTGGTCTGAAGCAAACATTGCTTTCAATCAAAATCATGTTTGTAATTAAACACAGTAGTGGGAAGGGCATAACTTTGTTTCTTCTTGTACAATTTCAGCAACCTAAAGTTTCCCAGATAAAGCTATGCAATAGTTCTTCTTTTCCATATTGGCAAATTGTACTTCTTCTCCATGATGCTAAAGCCTGCCAAAAAGCCCCGGACCTGTTTTATTCCTTTATTTTCAATTTTAAACTAAAGCATGACAGCCACGTGCCAAAGAGCTGGCTATCATTTCTGTGTAAACCAAGTCAGTTGTTCAGAAATCATAGGATGAAAGGTACTCCTATGGTGCAAATTGTTCTTTTAATAAAGAAACTGAGTCTGACCTAAATAAACAGCATAAGCTTTCCCTCTTTATTTTACTGTTTGTGAGAATGACCTTAAATTACACAACCCCTCAGGCTTTATAGTAACCCAAGCCAGTTTGTCTTCTGAGTGGAAAAATGTTGAGCTTGTTCAAAACAGGTGCAACGAACCCATAACACACATTTATGACCTCCTTTAATTATATTACTTTTTCTATCCACAAACCATCTGCACATTCCCAACAGAGACAACCCTCATAAAAATCTTGTGTAACAAACACATTTGTCTTTTTATTTCTAAAGCCCTACTTATGCTTTTTAATTTGCTAATTTGTTTTTGCATTAATATAGTTAAGTTTGCATGGAGGGTTTCTTTTGTGAAGAAAAAGGTGTAAAATACTAATCAGCATAAAATAAAAAGAGAAAATTCCTCCCATTTTGCCCCTCCAATTTCGTAAATTAACAGATTAATAAATTAAGTGTTGCTGTGGTGCACACCAAAGTCATGACTCATATTTATCAGCAGGATAGGCCTTATGAGGAGCGTCTGAGGGACCTGAACCTGTTCAGCCTCAGTAAACGGAGGCTGAGGGGGACCTGGTGGCAGCCTATAAACTGC
>JAGPOW010003678.1:510324-535553 GCA_030014935.1 Caiman crocodilus | reverse complement strand
ACCCCGGTGCTCTTTCCTGCCAAGGCGGGGGGTCGGACTAGATGATCTGCCCAGGTCCCTTCCGACTCTAGACACTATGATACTATGATACTATGATACTATAGGCACAACATGGCAGTCATAGGCAGACAACAGAGCTGTTGCTGAGACAAAGGCCTGCAAGAAGGATTTTGTAGTCTTCCCATGAGGGGTTGGTAACCCTTGTTCTTCTGCCCCTACTCAGCACTTTAATGGAGACCTCATGCTGAGCTGCAACTTGGATTTGCCCAGCAACTCGGTGGCACTGCAGCCTGGGCTTCTGTCGGCAGAGGCCAAAGGTCTGGGCTCGAACCATAGAGGTCCTGATGCCTACACCGGTTCATATACCTGCTTCCTCATCAGCTTTTATAAAATCCTTCCCATTTATTACCCTTAGGTTTCTCCTATGCCTTTTAGTATTCTCCTATGACTTTAGTATTCTTTTAGTTTCACTTAGTAGAAGAAATAGACATGTTTGCTTTAAGTTTTTCCAGCCTGGTTTATTGCAAAGAGGAGTTTATAGGCATTGAGGCATGATCAGACCTCTGTTTTAACACCCAGAATACAGGGCATGCATAGCGGGGATACAATGGCTTCATCTCACTGGTATCAGTTCCACATAAAATGGATTTGGTCCACTGTTGTCAGACCCTCAGTTGCTCACTCCCTTGGGACCTGACTGATTGGGTCCCATGGAGACTCTGTCCCTTGGTTTTTAGCACACATAGGGTTAAAGGACACAAGGCATGTTTTGAAGTGTCTGAGATCCCAGCTGACCAGTAATTCCAAAGAGAGCTTCAGAGGAAACCCATATAAGCTCCCTCCTATTTCAAGCCTGCTGCACACAGCAAGCAATACACATTTCTTTGCCTTGGGGCATGGAGCATCTTCACATCCTGCTATCTGCTTGTGCATGAATTTGGTGAGTACATTGGCTCCTCTGCAGGGAAGTGTGAGGCAGGCTGTGAGCTCAGCATGTATCAGGGGGCAAAGCCATATCCTTCACAAGTCAGACTTCAAGGCTATACCGGTGAGATGAAAAGAGAATCAAAGTCTACCAGAGCACAGACTTGTGATGCTGAACACATCTGTGCTACCTGGTCATTGAGGTGGGAGAACTGAGTGCAGGCAAACACGATAGTGGCCTTGTTCTGAAGGTGCTTCAGACACTGATGCACCTTCACCATATTGGCCCAGTGGCTTGGGTGGGCCCTTGACTTTTGATCCCACTCAAGTTCCTTAGCCATCTGCCTCCTATGGGAAATTAAGAGTCATTAATGGGTTAAGGCACTTAAGGGAAAGTCAGATCATTCAGGAAGGTCTGGGGTCAAACACAGACCCCAGCAGACTCATTTTCCCTGCTGAGCATAGAGGAAAATTTTACATAGAATCATAAGAAATGAGGGTTGAAGGGGCCTCTGGAGGTCACATCTAGTTCAACCTCCTGCTCCAAGCAGGACCAGCTGCAACTACTTCATCCCAGCCAAGGCTTTGTATACCTGGGTCTTCAAAACCTCCAAGGATGGAGACTGCATCATGTCTCTGGGTAACCTGTTTCAGTACTTCACCACCCACCTAGTGAGAATTTTTTTTTCCTAATATCCAACCTTAACCTTCCTTGCTGCAGCTTGCACCCATTGCTCCTTCTGTCATCTGCCCCCACTGAGAACAGCACAGCTCTATCCTTTTTGCAACCCCCCTGCAGGGAGTTGAAGGGCGCTATCAAATCCCCCTCTGTCTTCTCTTCTCCAGACTCAAGTAGCCCATTTCCCTGAGCCTCTCCTCACAAGTCATGTCCCTCAACCATTTTTGTTGCCCTCCACTGGACCCTCTTCAATGTGTCCATGGCCTTTTTGTAGTTGGGAGCAAAACTAAACACAGGACTCCAGATGTGGCCTCCACAATGCTGAATAGAAGGAAAGGATCAGGTCTGTTGATCTGCTGGCAACACTCCTACCAATGCAGCCCAGGATGCCATGGGCCTTCTTGGCAACAAGGGCTCCTGTTCAGCTGCTTATCCACCTGTAACCCCAAGTCCTTTTCTGCAGAGCTGCTCTGTGTGCTCATGCTAGGTAACTTCTCTGTTCTCATTAATGGTTGTGCATTTCTGCAACTACTGCACATGGTGATTTTATAGGTATAGACACAACAACCAACCAAAAGAAAGTCATATCCTGATCTTTTAAACTGCTTCAAATCTGAAGCAGTGCCCTTACCTGTATTGGTTTAACTCCAGATGTGTTGTACCTAATTAAGCAGTGTGCATAATCCAGATGCACATACAATCAGATCACAGAAAACTATTTCCCAGCCGATCCTGTTATTCTCTCTCTCTCTCTCTGAAGCAGGGCAGTAAGACAAATAAACCCTGAGGAGACACTGCAATAGGAAGATGACCCCAACTCTCATGTAGGAGTCATGGTAAGGATGGAAGAAGTGAAGGCATTTGGAGTTATGGCCAGACACAGAGAGAGGAGATAGACAGTGAATCCACTTGATTCACAGTGGGTCCAAATAAAGAGGCTATCCAAGTTGACCATTATGTGCATGTTGCTTTCAGGTCAGAGAAACCTTTCACTGGTATAAATCCAGAGTAATGCCCATGAAGTTACATTGTTCTGGGGAAGGATCTTGGTATACCAATTAAATTAATTAGAGACCTGTTCACTGGTGCAACTCCTATGATCTCAGTGGAGTCACCTGAAGAGAATCAAGCCCACCCAACATCACCCCTGCCCTAGCACTTCTTGATGCATTAGATGACATATCACAGAAAAAATCCTCTTAGGCAAAATAGGGGACCTGGTCTAGAGCCATGGTTTTCAACCTCTGGTCCATGGACCCCTGGGGGTCCACAGACTATGTCTAGAGGTCTGAAAAAGATGACTGTGATCCATCAAAAGTATGTGAATGCCCAAACTTATCATTCAAAGTGGTTCATACCTCCATTCAACATTTTTTAGGCATCTGCAAATGAAAAAACATTGAAAGCCACTGGTCTAGAGACAACTGTTATAGGATTGGATACACAGCTGGATGGAAAACTGTTCTTGGAGGTTAGTTATAAGTGGGTAGCTTGCACTGGCAAGGTGCATCAGGTGGACTTTCTCAGGGGTCTGGGCTGAGTCTGTTATGGTATTTCTCAGTGACGCTATTACGGATCTTGTACCAGGTATGGAGACTAAGACACTGTTATTCTGAGCTATACGCTAGTTTATTAAACCCTAAGAGTTACAATTCTCATACCATAGTTAGTAAAAAGCAATACAACATGCTTAACACCCTGAGAAATAATGAACACAACATCACTGGTTGATTAGCAGTTTTCTCTGATAAAAAACAATTCCCAGTTTTCAGATTAAAAAGAGTAACTCCAAATCCACATTTTTCTATGATTAAAATGAAACACCACTATATTATATCCATATCTATCTATCTATGGCTAGATAGGTATATTTCATATATGTATGAATAGATAGATATATTTTATATCTCTCTATATATCTATCTATCTATATATGGATAGATAAATACATTTACTTAGTCCTTCATGGGTGAAGATGACCGCATCCAGTGGGGAGAGAGGAGGGAAGAAGAGAGAAAAAGAAGTGGGAAAGAAAAAGGTAAGGAGAAAAGAGAAAAGGAGAAAGGAGGAAAAGGAGAAAAAAGGGAAAGGGAAGAGAATTAAAAAGGGTGGAGGCTAGGTCACGTGAGTACGTACATGGCTTATAAATCTGATCTTTGCTTTGAACAACCTGCTGCAGTAGGAGAGCGATGAGGACTGGATATGAGAAGTATTGTTTTCCTGGCCGCATGTTTCTTCATTGCTTCTGCTGTGTGCTGCTGTTCAAAGGCCGGCCAATGCTTTGTTCTGATTTTGGGACCTCCAGGATGGATGGTTGCGAGCGATTTGTTCCCACAATTCTGGGTTGATGCCAAAACTCTTTAGGGACATCTTTAGGGTGTCCTTACACCACTTCTTTGGTGTGCCGTGAAAGTGTACAACATTTGACAGCTTGCCAGGCGAGTGTCAGGTGTTCTTGAGGCGTGGTTGGCCAATCTTAGCTGTGCCACTTTCGGCAGCATGTGACTACCAAGAAGAGTTGATCTTCTAAGCACCTCAGTGTCTGGAATCTCATCCTACTTCAATATATATCTTACTGGCATTTAATTTTAAGAATGGAAAAGTGAGGATTTTGGGCTAAATTTTTTTTTTTTAATCTGAAAATTGAGGATTTTTTTGTCAGAGAAAACCAGGATCTCTGTTGATCAGGCTTTGCAGTCTTGTCCAAGGCTCCTAGCTCCTGTGTCTTGGATCGGTGTTTGTATCCAAAGGGTATGGTCTCTCACCTTTCTTTATATATCATATAATTTGCATTTCATAATATATAAAATTAGTTTAGGCCTTCCTCCTAATGCATATTAATAATCTGGCTTCTGTTTCCCAAATATGGTCACCCGTAATTAGAATTTTCCATTCTGGTCTTCTCTGGCCAGGACTACGTGAAATACTTACTGTGCAGTACCATGTTACTACTGCACAATAGCTCATTAGTACTGTGTAATTGTATCACCGGGCACTAACCAGGACTTGATGCTACTGTGCAATAGTAACAAGCCAGGGCACACTCGTAATGAGCTACTGTGCAGTAATTGTCACTAGGCAACCGTGTGTAGATGCTACCATGTAGTGCACAGTCATTTAGTATTTGGTTATGCAAGTACTAAATGACTGCGCAGTAACAACTGTGCACTCAGCCTTTCATGTATACACGGCCTCCGAGGCCCTTCCACAGCCTACAGGTAATACTGAATATTTTCAGCAGTGACTTGGCTGATGGAATTGAGAGAACACTTCCTAAATGTGCAGACAATACCAAGATTTTCTACCTTTCTATGCAAAACTTTATACACCATATCAGGGACAACTGTGAACTCTCAGGGACTATGTAATGCTTAAGCAAGATCTCCAAGTGGTAGGGGCATTTCAGGTGTAAGTCAAGCTACTCTCTCCTAGTGCAGTTGGATGAACTAGATGAGCTTCATCCCCCCTTGCTTCTTCTCAGGTAACCAAGACTTCTAAATTCACCACTGGTTCATCAGAGTGGAAATCAGTGGCAGATCCAGTGAGAAGAATGGGAAGGCCCTTCCTAATTCAATAACAGGTTATGACCAATTTCTATAATCTCCACTTTAATCAATGCCCTACTTTAGCTTTTAGGGAGCAGAGTCTGTGGCACCAACACTCGTTCATGGCAGCTTCCAATCATACCAGCCCTGCAGTATTCCTCCTGACAGGCATCCCAGGACTGGAAAATACTCATGCCTGGCTTTCCATCCCTCTGTGCTCCATGTACGTCATCGCCATCCTAGGGAACTGCACAATCCTGTTCATTATAAGGACAGACCCAAGCCTCCAACAACCCATGTACTTTTTCCTGAGCATGCTGGCTGTCACTGACCTGGGTCTGTCAGCTTCCACTTTGCCTACGATGTTAAGCATCTTCACATTTAATGTGAGGGAGGTTCACATTGATGCTTGCATTGCCCAGCTGTATTTCATCCACACCTTCTCCCTCATGGAGTCAGCTGTGCTGCTAGCAATGGCTTTTGACCGCTTTGTGGCGATCCACCAGCCCTTGAGGTACAACTCCATCCTGACCCATGCCACTGTTGCCCGGATAGGGCTGGGGTTTGCCGTGAGGAGTGTACTCATGGTCATGCCAACCCCCATTCTCCTCCGCAGGCTGCGGTTCTGCTATCCCAACATCCTCTCCCACTCCTTCTGCCTTCACCAAGATGTCATGAAGTTGTCCTGCTCTGACAGGAGGATCAACAGCATCTACGGCTTGTTTGTTGTCATCTCTACAATGGGCTTGGACTCAATGCTCATTGTCCTCTCCTATGTCATGATCATAAAGACTGTGCTGAGCATTGCCTCCAAAGAGCGCCTCAAGCCTCTGAACACCTGTGTCTCCCATATCTGTGCTGTCCTCATCTTCTACATCCCTATGATTGGTATCTCCATGATCCACCGGTTTGGAAAACATGCCTCTCCACTTATCCATGTCTTCATGGCCATTGTTTATGTGCTGGTCCCACCTGTGATGAACCCCGTTGTGTACAGCGTGAAAACCAAACAGATCCGGCAGAGGATAATCCAGAGGTTCCAGAGACAAAACACCATGGACAAGAGCTAAGGGGATCTTTTGTCATAGAAATCATAGAATCATAGAAAATTAAAGCTGGAAGGGACCTCAGGAGGTCACATGTAGTTTAAACCCCTGCTCAAAGCAGGACCAGCTCCAACTACATCATCTCAGCCAGGACTTTGTCTACCTGGGTCTTAAAAACCTCCAGGGATGGAGACTCCATGACCTCTCTGGATAACCTGTTCTAGCGCTTCACCATCCTCCTAGTGAGAAAGGTTTTCCTAATAAACAACCTACACCTCCCTTGCTGTAACTTGAGCCCATTGCTCCTTCTTCTGTCATCTGTCCCCAATGAGAGCAGCCTAGCTCCAGCCTCTTTGCAGCCCCCCTGGCAGGGGGGTAAAGGCTGCTATTCAATCCCCCTCAGACTTCTTTTCTGCAGATTAATCAGCCCACTTCCCTTAGCATCTACTCACAAGTCATGTTCCCCAGCCCCTAAAACATTGTTTTGCTCTCCATTGGACTCTCTCCAATGTGCCCGCATCCTTTTTGTAATGGGGGGACCAAAACTGGATACACTACATCACAGTACTACATAATATAGTCCTTCCCTTCACAGCAGAGAAGGTACAAGGCTTCCTGGATTGTGAAGTTCTCACACCCTGTGATAGCAGGTGCCTAACATACCTAAACAGACAAGAAACATTTGTGTATTTTTGACCCCCAAATAGCTGATATTTTTGTTGTGCAGTCACCCAAATGCAGGGAGTGATAAATGATATACATCCCAACAGTGCAACAAACTGCTTACATTTTTCTCAGACTTGTTTGGAAATACTTTATCATCCCCTAGTCCAACTGACAAGCTAATGTTTTAAGTAACTTGTAGTAAGGAATAAGCTTATAGATTTGGATAAATGGAAATTGATGTAACATAAATCCCAAACCAAAGTCTGCTCTAAATTCTGAGGAAAGTTGTGGGGAACACTGAAAGACAATGTTTCTGTGTAGTTTCCCGAAAGCTACTAGTAAAAAGTATGTAAAATAAACTTTGTTTGAGGTTTGTGCACTCTTCTGTTTGATTCTCCCTGGTGTTTGATCATTGTTCTTTAGGCCTAAATCTATTTTTTTTTCACCTAATTTATCCAAAATAGACCTATGTTAAGGTTTCATACCCCCAGTCATCACTGTGGTATGTGACTGCCTGAAATTCAGTTAGCCTTGACAGTGTGGTGTGGGGCCCTTGCATGTTAAAACAGACACATACGTGAGCACCCATAAAAACTGTTGTTTATATTTTAGTATGGCCTAGAGACCACAGAAGGCATAGGGGCTCCACTCTGACTTACGCTGTAGGGACACAGGATAAGAGGCACTCCTTGGGAATGGATATGCTACACATTGAAGTGTGACTGCAACCCGTATCGACATATCCCACCAGTATTATTACTGGCAACAGTATAGCTGTGGCAATACAGGGATCCGAGTGGGCTGAAGAACCTGCATGGGAACCAAGGTAAATACTCAGATTGTAGGTCTTGGAATCATAGAAAATGAGGTTTCAAAAAGCACCTCAGGAGGTCACAACTAGTCCAACCCCCTGCTCAAAACAAGACTAGCTCCAGTTACATCATCCCAGCCAGGGCTTTGTCTAGCCAGCTCTTAAAAACCTCCAAGTATAGAAGGTCCACAACCTCTCTGGTTTGCCTGTTCCAGTGTTTTACTACACTTGCCATGAAACAGTTCTTCCTAATGTCTAACCTAGACTTCCCTTGCTGCAACTTGAGACTGTTGCTTCTTGTTCTGTCATCCCAAAGGTGATGCAGAAAGCACAACTCATATATGTTTGGTGGATAAAGCTCAGAAAGATTTATTACTGTCAGGCAGCAGCACACAGGTTGGTTTGATTAACAGTCAGTCCACTTAGTGAAACTTGCCTTGACAGGTAAAGACGCTGTACGTTATTCATGCCCACTCCCCTCCCCAAGTCCCTATAAGGGACAGGTTTCTCAACTCCTGTATTTATATGTGTGTACCCCGCTCTCTGTCTTGCACCCACTCTTCTCTCTTTCTCTCTGTTGAGATGTTCATCTTTATTTGCTTTGTTTGCCCAGTTCAGGCACCTGTACTCTCATTAGTGTTCTAACTTTCACAATTGTAGCTGCTGTTTTCATGCTCCCATCAATCCTTTTTCTTCATTGGTGCATTTCTGGATTTTTTTTTATGTATTAGTGGGTCTTCTAGCAGTCAGGAGGTCCCTTTTTCCCATACTGCTTTTCAGCACCGTACTTAGCATAACTAGAGCTGAGCACAACCAGAATGCCTACGTTAGTGTGACTGGATGCCTGTTGTTTTTCTGTTTTTGTTTTTTTGGGGGGGAGTTGGGGGTTGTTTTTTTGGGGGGTGGGGTGGAGTTCCTGTTCAGGAGTGTGGCCAGTGCAATACAGTAATCCAATGGGCACATCTATATGAGATGCTTCGAGTCAGAAGATTAATTCTATTGAACATTAATTCAATGGACAAAAAATGTGCTAATGCACAGTAGAATTAGTCTACTTCACATTAGTGTCACCAAAAAAGCATGCTTCAATGCTAATGTGCAGTAGCATTGATTATTACACATTAAGTTAGTTCCTGTAATTACAGGTACTAATTACGGCACATTAATGAACATATACACATACCCAATGGCTATCAAGGGTTAAAAGGAAAGCAGGATTGGAAGGGATTTCATGAAGTGATCTATACTATGCCCCTGCTCAAGGCAGGATCATCCCTAACTAAACCATCCAAGTGTCTGTATGACCTTCTCCTGAAAACCTTCAAAGATAAAGACTCCATCACCTCTCTGTGTGGCCTTTTCCAGTGTTTTACTACTCTGCTCATGAGAAAGTTTTTCCTAATATCCAACCTCAATGTCTCTTGCTGCAGCTTGAAACTAGTGTTCTTATTCTGTGAATCTGTAGCCTGTCCCTTATGACCACAAAGAATAACCCAACTCCATCCTCTCTGCAATTGCACTTAGGGGTTTTGAAGATGATAATACTAAAGAGTATCATGAAAATAGTAGATTTATTAACAGTTGTGATGAAATAGCAGGTGCTTTGTGGGACTGGTTTGATTCCCACCCCCCTGCCCCAACTTTAGAAAGGGTTGAAATGCATATTTGGCCTCACCTAATCCAGCTAAGTGAGATATGTTTCCCCTTTCACTCAAAGGAAATGAGTAGATTCCACTTACTTTCTTTTAGAAAGTCCAGGAGCTCTTAGAAACCAGCCATGTTTTATTTGGCTCGGAAAGAACATCTCCCCATGTTTGCCGCCTTTCTTACTGCAGCTGATTCTCAGAGCCCTCTTCCTGTTCCTAGGCCAAATTATCATATTGCCCAGCTTCTTTTACAGGGCTTAAATGCAAAGTTTCCTTTTTGCCTCCAGTCATGTTCTCCCAAATGCCCAACCATACCATCTAAAATGGCATCCCTGTGAAAGCTTCCTCTAGAGGTTCTCAAACTTTTGAGACCCAAGACTGCCTTGGGAAATGCCAGATCCTCACTTTCACTAATCTCTTGACTACAGAAACATACTAGAGCAATTTTTCTGTTGCAAAGAACTCACAAAGACCACACCAGGTGGTCATGTTTTTGGCACGCTGTACTCCTATTTGACATCTCTGGGTTGATCTTCTGAATCGGGTGTACATGTCTGCCCACCAAACAGTGCTGATATTGTACAGCACCCTTAAAAGAATCTCCCAGCACCCCAGGGTGCTATGGTAGTTCAGCTGAGAATCACTTAGATTTCACAGGAAGTATAGGACTACAAAGGATCTCCTGAGCCATTGAGCCCATTTCCATGCAACTCCAAGGAGTTACACTCATTCCTTTAGCTCCCAGACCCTCATACTCTTGGGGAAGGAGGTTATGCTGTGGGAGGAGATTGTCACATGGCCTCAGGAATCTTATATTCCCCACCCTGCATCTATCACAGACACAAAAGTAATACCACTCCATGGACTTCTAGAGCTTATAATCATGGGAGGTGGTGGCAACTGGATTCTGGTAAATGATGCCGAAGAGGGGCTGATATTTGGAACTTCAGCATTGCCTATTTTTTAGGTACTAATTTAGCTCCCATTATCATTGTCTCTAAACACAGTGACCTATGTGAATGTGTTGAATCTGCACAGGTGAATCTAAAGTTACTTGATGTTGAATCTGCTAATGTCAATTCATGTGTAGCTTTACTTTGGGTTCCCACTATATTCTGTGCCCTCCAGGCTGGTAGCATTCTTTCCTGCACTTGTGGGTGAAGCTATTTATTTGTGAAGACCCTGGGACAAACATCACACATCAAACTTCTTGTCTTTCATGTATTTCTCCTCCCAACACCCCCTCTTACAGAAGGACTAGGGCTCTTCTCCCCACTTTGCAGCCAGGAAACCAAAGCACAGGAAGGCACATATCCTGGCCTACAAAGGGGCATGTAATTCATGCCTCAGATTTAGGTGCCTCTGTTGCCTTTGCAATGCATTGGAAGGGGGTAGCTCTGAGGACTGGGGTTCATATTCACCTATTTGCATATAGGCCAGACTACAGGAAACACCAAAGATGGGGGGCATCACTCTGGAACTCAGGTCCTTCCTGAAAGATCTGAGTTTGACATCTATCTGCAACTGGACATTACAGGCTAAAGCCCTTTCCTGGGGTCTAGCTCCTAATTAGTCCCTTTGGCCAGATGGCAACACCAACTTTCTATACACCAGCCTGCTTTACCTGTGGCAGGTCAGGGTTGACTGTAGTTTTATTAACAGTTTAGATTATGGAGTTGTCTGGGATAGTTTAGATAGGGATGATCCTGCCTCAGGCAGGTGGTTGGACTAAATATGACCTCCGATTGTCCCTTCTAGCCCCACTTCTCTATGATTCTAGCCTGATGGTTACTGCACTTGCTTATGACATGGGAAACCTGAATTCAATTCCCTGCTTAGCATGACAGGCTTCAGATCTAGCTCTTCTACCTGCTAGGAGTGCAGCCTCTTTGCTAGGCTTAGCCATGGGGCTATATTTTGCATTAAAAAGCCATTGGTAAAGTACACAGAGTCTTCAGAACATACTTCCCTCTCCCACGTGGTCACCAGACTGGACATTCAGGCTCCAACATGCTCTTTCTGGCCCCGTGGATCTTGCATTCTTTGCTGCACAGTGGTGACTGTGCTATGTGCTGAGCTTGGTGCCATGGGGGCATGTTGTATGTGCTGTGAAAAAAACCGAGCAGGCCAAGCTTCTCAGAGGTTGAGTTGGGAAACATCTACACTTTGGATGTTTCTACACATGCCCTGGGATACACAGTTGGTATTGTGCTTTAGCAAGTACTAAATGACTGCACAGTACCCTGATGAGTAGTAGAGTCAAAGTCATGGTTCATGCCCACCAACGCTACATTGCTGTAATGACGAACTTCATCACTGTAGCTCATCACTATGGTGAGGTAGCATCTCATATACATGTGCAGTTTGGGTATTACACAGGACTAGGCATAAGATGAGCTCTGGGCACCCCAGCCCTACAGGTGACCAACAGTCTGGGCACGCTCAGTATCAGAAATGTAACTGCTAATCAAGTTGACCTTCAGAAACATCAGTACCTCTGGACTGTCCATTCATGTGGACCCCTGGCACCTGAATTCCCCCTGTGCCTCACTTTGAGTACCCAAGGGACTTGCTCAAATCTGTCATATCCCAGTGAATAGGCTTTTTTGGGAACATGGTGCTGGATGAAGGATGAGCCATGCTGCTCTTTGCTGTGCCTTTTAGTTTGAAGGAAAATGTTTGTCCCCTCAGCTGCAGCACAGCCATGGTTCTGTGCACCTGAACTAAAAGCTGCAGCAATGACCTGGAGTATCTCATCAGGCAGCTATAGATGACCCCCCATAGGTTTGCAAGCCCTCCAAGGTGAAGGAATCTAACCCTGTGCATTAGCCATATTCTGGACTACCCCAGCTCTAGAACTGCCCTTTCCAGCCTCATGAGATAAGTTAAGCAAGGCTGGTTGTTACTCTGTGCTAGAGCTGCACTCCATGCAATACAATGGGGATGTCCAGGAGCCAGTTACAACCCCTTGCTATTTTAGCCAGTTCTTCACCAGCTCCAGTGAGGTTTAAAGCAGCCTGGGGAGCTCTGAATTAAACCAGCTGGTAATGCTTTGCAAGAGCTGTTCCCCTAGCAAATTGCTAAAAAACTGTATGTTCTGGCCACATCTGCCAAGATGCCACCTATAGCAGACAGGATACTCTAAGGATAGGACTTTCCTCTGCACCCATAGGAGATAGAGGCCTCTTACCATTAGTGTTGCATTTCTGGGGGGTGGTAGGATTCAAGCAAAAGAGGGGACCTCACCAGGACTCCTGAATGCTGGGCCCTCCCATAGCCATTCTGCTCTGATCAATATACAGTGCATTTCCCTGAGATCATTTGGCATGTACCCCACACCCCCTTCACTCCTAAATTTATCACCCCACCCTAAAAATTGGGTCTGAAGTAGGGAAGATAATTCTCTGCCTCAAATAAAACACCATGCTTTAATTCCTGCTCCAAAACCAACTATGGTTGTTAATACATATGGACTGAAGAATGAACCATTAAGCCTATTGACTCCCTCAGCTGTCTAAATAGTAATATCACTACTACTACCAGATAGTTGGTTTTGGAGAATGCATTTACGGTTTCAGCTTTTGGATAAGCTGGAAAAGGAAAGTGAGAATGGTGAAGAAAGGGCTCTATTCAGGCTCCACTGCTCTACTTTGGCATCAATGGAAAAATCTTTGTTTTTCATTCTGTCTTCCCACAATAAAAATGTGTGTCTTATCGGGGAGTGTACTATGTTGGGGGAAAAAAAACAGTATTTTGCAAAGTGGACAATGTGTTGGGATGACTGGTTAGCTTATCCTGTGCCTCATGCTTTAATTATGTCTCCAGCCAATATCAGTTGCAAGCTCCAAGCCATGAATGTAGAAAAGTGTGAAAATGCCTGTTGTACCCCCAGCCCTAAACACATATCGTGCAACATTCATGGAACAGCCATGACCAAGCACATATGACCTGGGATCACAAGCGTGACTGCAAAAGACCTCAGCAGATTTCCTACTGGATTGCAGGATTTTCAGGGACTATGCATGTTTGAGAGGTCATTTACAATGGAGACACGATCTGTAGCCATTCTCTTTATTCCACAGATAGACAAGAATTCAGAATGGATACAGATAATGCTACCTATGCAGTGACATCTCACTAATTTGCTGGCTCTAAATAAACCCGACCACTGTGAGCTTGCCCCTAAGATGCTAGTAGTGGGTCCTGAGGACTGCACAGGCCCATCTAAGTCTGCTGCTGCACCCTAGAGCAGAGAGTTCACCAGTAAGGCTTATCTGATCTCACCCTCAAAAATGAAGGGCTCAAGAACAGGACCTTGGGAGAAACTTTCTCCTCTTGGTATTGTTCCCTTCCATAATCCTCCCTCTCCAGATACTTAGGGCAGGACAGCTTTTTCCTAGGTCTTGGGACAAGGGTGGGAAAAATAAAGTCATGGGCTGGATCTGGATCACCAAGGCATTTTGTCCAGCCTGCACCAGGTCCATCAGCCCTGCCCCGTCCAGGCACAGGGGGCAGCCCAAGTCATGGTGAGTGTAACATCTCCCATCATCCCCGGGTACACAGCAGGGCTGGGGTGGCATAGCAGCCAGACTCCATTTCCTGGCAGCCCCAGTGGTGGCTTCTTCTGCCCCCACTGCCTGGGCACACCAGTCCACCTGCCCTGCATCCACCACTGGAGCTAGGACTTATGCAGGTAGGGCACATATCTGGGCAGATGGGATGGGGCTGTGGGCAGGTGAGGAGCCACATCCAGGAGTGGGGTGGGTGGGCAAGGTGGGGGATCAGGATCATGATCATGAAGCAATGAGCCATGATTCACAGTCTGCATGTCCCTGCAATGGACACTGGTGCTGCGGACAGGGGTGGGTAGGCAGTGGATCGTGGCTCTGCCCTGGACTCCAACCCTGCTCTGTCACCACCCCATGATCCTGATCTCTGGGCCTACTTGCCCAGTCTGCTCTCAGATGCAGCTCTCCACCCACCCATGACCACATCCCATCCTCCTGGCCCCATGTCGTGGCCTGCATGTCCTGTCCAGTAGTCTCCATGAAGTCTCTGGGATTGTGAAGTGGTGAAAGAGTGGGACCAGGGCCTGGGGAAGAGCTGTGGTCACCTCTCCACATGCTTCTGCCCACAGACCTGGCAGCCATCACAGGTGCTTGTGGGCAGCAAATCACAGCTCATTCCCCAGCCCCACATCATCCCTCCAGCCAAAATAATCGCCCACCCCTGGCTTCAAGTCTATCAAGTGCAGCTCGGTAGTTCCTCATTTTGTCTTATCCATAAACATTGAGGAAAGCTTCTGTGATCCATTTTTCTTAGATCCTTTGTGACCAGGGCTGGAGCCCTGTGAAGACTTGACCCATCACTTGAAGAATATCCTGACCATCTGTGCACGAATCTGCTTCGTTTTCACGCTATATACAATGGGGTTCATTAGGGGTGGGACCAGCAGGTAGACATAGCCCATGAGGATCTGGACCAGGGGGGATAAGTCCTTCCCGAATCTGTGTACAATGGACAAGCCAATCATCGGTGTATAGAAGAGCAGAACAGCACAGATGTGGGAGACACAGGTGTTCAGGGCCTTGAGACGCTCCTCCTGAGATGCAATGCTGAGGACAGCTCTAAGGATCATTACATAGGATAAGAGAATGAGCAGAGAGTCCATCCCAACTGTGAAGACAATGACAAACAAGCCGTAGATACTGTTGACCTTGATGTCCGAGCATGCCATCTTCATGACTTCCTGATGCAAGCAGTATGAGTGGGAGAGGACATTAGCTTTGCAGTACTGAAACCTTTTGAGAAGGAAAGGGAGTGGAAAAATGAGAAGCACCCCTCTTAGCATGAAGGCCAGTCCCATCTTGGCTATTCTTGGGGTGGTTAAGATGGAGGCATATCTCAGTGGATTGCAGATGGCAACATATCTGTCAAAGGCCATTGAGAGAAGCACTGAGGATTCAATGAAGGAAAGTGCGTGGATGAAGAACAGCTGAGTAAAACAGGCTGTGAAGCTGATTTCTTGGGCATTAAACCAGAATATGCCCATCACAGTTGGTACAGTGGATATTGATAAGCCAAGGTCTGTGAGGGCCAACATGGAAAGGAAAATGTACATGGGTTCATGAAGGCTTGGATCAGTTTTTACAATGGACAAAATGACAGTGTTGCCTACCATTGAAACAACATATATGGAACAGAAAGGGATAGAAATCCAGATGTGGGCAGCTTCCTGCCCAGGGATCCCTGTGAGTAGGAAAACTGAAGATTTGACTCTGGTATCATTGAACATTGACATAGTTGGCTGGATGGGTCGGAACAATTTCAGGCTTGCTTCCTGGAAGGACAAGAAGAGGACACTCATTAATACTGAAAAAGATACGTGCAGTTCTTAAAGCTTTGGATGCTCCATGAAGATCAACAAAGATTACCTCGAATTTACCCTTGTGAGAGGAAAATGGAAAAAAACAGGAATGAACTGGACCTGAGTTCTGTTTATTTGGTCCATAACAATAGTCAGCCTCACTGTGACTTTCATATAATTGTCATTGCTGGCTCTCTAACTCTGAGTGGCCTCTCATATCACACCCTGTTTTTATCACAAATGTCTAACATATGCAATTGTATAAAGAAAATGGTCATTTCATTGACCTGCCTGGATGTTATTTCTAAACATGTTTCACTGCTTCCTGGGTTTTGCTGGGTTTGCTTAGACTGGTTGTTATCTGTTCTAGCTATAGAGATATAGATGCATACAAAGCATATATGCATATATACATACACACAGACACATATATATACATACACACGCATATATGTATATACATACAGGACTTTATATCTTGCGGGGAGCAGCTGAGGTAAATGGGCTTATTTAGGCATTAGAAGGGAAGACTGAGGGGGGATTTGATAGCAACCTTTAACTACCTGCAGTGAGGTTCAAAAGAGTATGGAGCTGAACTGTTCTCAGTGGGGTCAGATGACGGGGCAAAGAGCAATGGGCTCCAGTTGTAGCAAGGGAAGTTGAGGTTGGATATTAGGAAAAAACTTTCTCATGAGGAAGGTAGTAAAGCACTGGAACAGGTTACCCAGAGAGGTGGTGGACTCTCCATCCTAGCAGGGTTTGAAGACCTGGGTAGACAAAGCCTTGTCTGGGATGATGCAGTTGGGGATAGTCTTGCTTTGGGAAGGGGTTGGACCTCCTGAGGTCCCTTCCACCCTCATTGTCTGTGATTAAGTCCCATCCCTCAGCCCCCTCACCATTTTTGTTGCCCTCCACTGGATTTTCTCTAATTTGTCCATATCCTTTCTGTAATGGGGGGTGGGGGGCAAAACTGAACACAGGACTCCAGATGTAGCCTCGCCAGCGTGGGATAGAGGGGAGGAATCACTGCCCTCCATCTGGTGGCAACGCTCCTACCAATGCAGCCCAGGATGCTATTAGCCTTCTTGGCAGCAAGGGCACATTGATGGGTCCCATTCAGCTTACTCTCCACTGCCGCTCCCAGGTCTTTTTTCTGCAGAGCTGCTGCCCAGCCTGAACCGGCGCATGGAATTGCTTGGTCCTAAGTGCAGGACTTTGCACTTGTCCTTGTTGAACCTTGTGGGATTTCTTTTGGTCCAATCCTCCAATTTATCTAGGTCATTCTGAATCCTATTCCTACCTTCTAACATTTCTAATACTCCCTGGCCCCCACCCCACTACTGTTCCCGAACATATGGGTAACTAGTGCCTCCCAAATCTGGGATGGCCCGGTGGTGGCGGGGAGGTCCCCAAGTGGTCAATCACTGAGCTAATGGCGAGACCAGAAGTACATTTCCAGTTTTGCAACTGGCGCTTCCAGGGGGTGCACGGCCGATCTCATGTGCACCCGCATGCATGCCCCTATGCATTGCCAATGCCCAAACGCATATCCACAAATTTCCATTCCCTGCATCATTCTGCAGGCTTGTCTCTGAAAAACTAGAGAGACATCAAAGAAGAGGCAGGAAGATGGGCAAAGGTTTGGAAGACCTGCCTTCCAGCCACAGCTCCAAGCAGCTCAACTTGTTTTTATCACAGAGACATTTATGAAGGGATTTGATCACAATATAATGGTACCTACATGAGAACACAACTTGGATGAAAGGATCTCCAGGTTTAGGTGGCCAAGGTCTTACAAGATCCAACATTCAAGTCAGATCTATTCAGACTAGAAATAAAGCACATTTTCTTTTGTCAATGAGAGCAATTTATCATTAAAACAACTTAGGCAGGGTTATGATGTATTCTCCACCCTCTGCATTTTTTAACTCAAGATTGGGTGACTTCTTACAATACAGACCATAACCCCTATAAGAATTAATTCCAGGGAGTCCTGTCTGTGTAAGGGAGAAGGCATGGCCATAAGATCCCTTCTACATCTCTGAATTTATGAATCATGTGTCTGGATCGCCATATGACATCATGACACAACGGATCTGTAGCACCTTGTATTGCAAAGAGTGCCCAAAAGGCATTTACACATCAGTTTTCCTCTGATTTCTGATTGTCTTCAGAATTTCTACAACAATGCAGTGCAACACTCAGATGTTTATGAGGAGACTAAACCCGATGGCGCCATATAAGCAGCAACATCTTATCCCCTGTCTTAATAAGTCAAGTCAGCTCTCCTGATTTGCTATGACATCAGATGGGATACAGGCTTGGGATTTCCTTAATGCTACAAGGAACACTTGGATCAGCATATAAAATGCTCATTCTCTGGATTTTTATCAGGTCCCCAATTTGTATAATATTATATGTAATATTAGCCCCTGTTCCGCACATTTACCCAGGGTGAGTTGCTTGCTGGAAGTGTATTTCTAAAGGCAATTGAGAAGGATTTGCATAAAACCTGAACTTCAGCTAACAAATAGAAGTAATCTATAGGTCTACATCTATAGGTTTGCCTATGTATTAGATCTGTAACATCACTATCCCCTAGGAGTATTCGTGTGAAGGAGCCAGAGTTTCGAATCTGTCATAATTTATAAATACTTTATGTGATCTCCATATTCTTGGGACATTTGGGATCTATCTACACATGCATTTAAGCATGACTAAATGTAATGTGCATTCGTGCCTAGTGGCTGGTCAGACATAACACAAAAGTTAGTGCTGGGTTGTATCTACGTGTGTGCTAATGTACCATAACTAATTACAACTAATTTTGATATCTGCATTTGCAGGTATTTAATTTAGGTGCAATTAAACTAATTTTGCTGTTTTAAAGTACATTGAGGGTGTACACATGTAGATGCGTGCCTGTAAGGCGCATTAAATTAGTCTAATGCGCATTAACACATCTCATGTAGACATACCCTTTGAGTTTTAAGACTGAATCAGGTTAAATACAGAGATGTTTACTATGCACATACTATATTATAAACTCTACTGAATTTGATATCAAGCTTCTGGAAAATTAAGCAGAAAGTCAATCAGGAAATGAAAAAAAACCACATCTCGTTAACAAATCTGGGGTAGTTAAGAAATAATGCCAGGGGTCTTAGCTATGCACTTCCCATCTCCAGCCTCCAGCCAAGTTATAGAGTTGCCAGTCAGAAGAGCTAAAGGGCAGTGCATGGTGACAGAGACACTTTCTGCTCAGGGGTTGAACGGTTGATGCTAAGCTACTCTCTCGCTGTCAAAGGAAGCTGGATCTGCTGGAGTCCCTAGGGCATTAGGGAAGACAGACAGGTCTGAGGACTTGTGCTTTAATATCTTTTTAAGCCCTCTTCAGGCCCTGCTGATCAGATCACACAGCACAGTGGTGCAGGCATTGTTACTGGTCACCCAGCTCCCCACAGCTCCCAGCCACCTGAAGCTGCCAGACCTCCTTGGTAAGTGCATTGTATGCATGGAGTGCTATTGTCCTCGGTCAGGCCCGAGAGGGGGAGAATCAAGTGCTTCCACACTCAGGGAAAGCAAAAACCACAAACTTGGGCACCTGCAGGAGGACACTCAGCAAAACCAGGTACAGTCCAGCCTGGCCCTGAGGTGGGTATTTCTGCAGAAGCATTGGAGATTTCACCCTCCAAACCACAAAACTATCTTACATGCCTCCAGACCAACAGCAACAAGGCCCTGCAGCTTGCACTTCTGGTATTTTCAGGGATAATACATTTGCCAACTACAGTTCTAGGGGCCAGTGAACCCGAGGCCATTGCCATCTGTTCCTTGATTGCCCCAGGGGTCTTTTCATAGCATACACCTTTCAGGAAAGGATGGCTTTGGTTTTGGCACTGAGACTCACACCAGGCATTGCCTTCAGAACCCCCTGACCTCCATGTGACTGTCAAAACATAGTCAGTTCTTCAAGGATCATACTTGTAATTAGCAGAAGGGGGTTTTTCTTGTGGTCTGAGAGGAGATTAGGCTCCAGCTCACAAAGACAGCTTACCTGAGATCCCTGCCCTTGCACCAAACAGTTGTTCCAGCTGCATGCAGCTCACCGTGCTTATCTGGCCCTTTGCATTTCAGAGAAACACGGAGAATGAAAACAGCCAACATACCTACGTCCTGATGAGGCAGAGGCACACCTCATGGCAGAGAGGACTTCCACCTAGCAATGAGCATCATTGGAGCATTAGCCCTGACAGCCGACTGCATCTGCTGGAACGGAGGTGAAACCATGCTTATGAAGCACCCCAGTGTGATGCTTCTGGGACCACCTGGCCACCTGGGTGATCGTTTGGACACTAACTTGATGTAAACCCAGTTTCCCCCAATACTAACACTTTAGGGAAGCCAATCTTGGACAGCTCATAGTGGAGCCCATCACTGGTGTGTCATGGGGACTGTGGCATAGTCCCTGCTATGAGCTATATTCCTGGTGTGCAGGGACTTTATCACTTTCCCAATGGTTCAAATACGGCACTGGAGGATGACAGAGGGGAAATTAAAGTATTTTGTGTATAACCTTGCTACAGTAATATACACAATGATACAGCAATAGTAATACTCCAGGGGCAGCTTTCTGCTTCCACATGGCTAGAGAGCGGCTGAGGAGGTAGTCAGAGTGGCCTTTGTCTTATACAAAGAAAATGAGAGATGAAATCCCTCCCATATTTTCTGGGCAGGGGGGATGCCCAAAGCTGTAGCCTCTGCAAGGCTCATTTTTTTAGCAAAAACCTACCTTCTCCAGGGGTTTTGATGGAAACCAAAAGCAAGAAGGAATGCAAGAAAATGCAAACATTTTAGTCTTTTCTCAATGATCCTTGTTGGGGGAGAACCAAGATCCACCAGGTAGTTCTGTAAACTCCTGTTTCAATTGCACGGAGACCAAATCTATACAGTATTTAATTAATATGTATTATTTATTATTTAATTTAATTAATATTTATTATTTAATTTAGTATTTAATTTTTCTATCTCACAGAGCGGAGCGTGGCTGGAGTGGTCTTGCCTATATTGCACAAGTCACCAGGCTAGATGGTTATGAGGTTTATTACAGTCTTAGTGGCTTTTAATCCCATTTATTCAGGACAGTTGTTTTACAACACAACGTGTAGACATAAACTCTCAGCCCACCTTTTCTGCACTATTCATTGTCAATCTCCTTTATCTCATTTCTAAATGTTCACAGCCATTCAAATCCTTTTCCATGAGGCACCTTTGCAGGCTCCTAGTCATCTCTTTGCTCCTCTCCATGCCCATGGGGTCTCAGTGATACCTGTTTTGAGATGGACCTGCTGTTTCCTTGTGCCCCCACCCATAAATTGTTTGAGTTCTGTCTTCAAACCAGTCAAGGGTTTTGCTCTGGTTTCTCCTATTGGAAACATCTTCCAACAGATAAGTGGGGACTAGCTTCTAATTTCCAGCCTGAATCGACTCTCGGCCACGTCACATCCATGTATCCCAACCTCAAGCATCCTCTCCTGATGCATCTTAGGGTCACATTTGCTTTCTTAAATGGCTGATCAATGCACAGGCTCCTGGCAGACCCCACTCTTCTCCATCCTAATTCATGGGCATCCTGATACAGCCACCATCTCCTGAGCAGAAGATCATCTGTCTAGCACAGGGCTCAGGTCATGTTGCAGTGTGGTTATGAGTAATCCATGCCTTTGTGCAGTTAACAGTACAGCCCATAGATATTCTTTACATCCATAAAATATAAGGCCAGTCCAGACCATTATATCATTGCCTGTATATGTGACAGGCCATTAAAATTCATCCACCTCTACTAAGCCCCTAAACTCATGCTTGGCTAAAGCATCTCTTCCAAAAGAGACCACAGATCCCATGAGAGAATGATCCCACCAGGATCTTGTTTCTATAGCAAATCTCCTGGGTATCAAAAATGCATCTCTTATCTTTCAGCAAAAAGGGCCTGGCAGAACTGACTCCGGTTCTGTCTTACTCTGCCAGATGCAAGAGCCCTGAGGTTTCCTGCCTGTGACAGATTTGTGGCTTGCTCGGTGCTTTCCTTCCAGGGTTTTAGCTTTGTATTGCTAATGCTGAGTATTATCAGACACCATGCTGCATTCACCAAGCCCAGGCAGACCTATGTTGTTATTCAATCCTTTGCCATTTCCTCTGTCCCAGGGCACTGCTCCATCCGGCGCTGAGATGGAGGCATCTTTAGGGGAGATGGATGGTGGCCATCAATCCCCACTCCATGCCACACCTGGGAGGAGAAGGTGCTGCCCTGATGCTCCCTTTAAGCACCTGCCATTATATCTTGAGATTGGAGAGAGAGCACCACACAGCTGGTAACTTTATTGTTGTCGATACATGCTCAAGAGAGCCAGGTAAAGGAGCGTGCCCACTGTTACAAAGGCAAAAGCCGCACAATCCATACCAACCTGACCTGGGGATTCCCCTGCTTTCCGTGTGCCAGGTTTAGGTATGATGTCTGGTGCTGCATCAGGGTTGATGGAAGTTTTATGAATAGTTTAAATGATGGGTTTGTCTGGGCTGCTTTGGATAGGGTTCATGCTGCCTTGGGCAGGGGGTTGGACTAGACATGACCTAGTCCCTCCCAACCCCACTGCTCTCTTATATCTAGGACTGTTCTGAATAGGAGCTGAAACTGCAAGCAAACATGGTGCACAGCACAACCACATTTAAAAAAGCAGCATCATCGGGGTGGCTAATGCCCACTAGATCATGTCTGCTCATGTACTCTCTTGCCTGCCATGCACCCTTCAGAGCTGTTTCAGACCGATGAGGTGGTAGACACTGGTGTATATTGTCAAAGCTGCAAGTGCATTCATTAACACCCTCTGAGCAACCCAGAAACTGGCCTGGTTTATTGAAATGGCTTGAATTAACCACTTCTGGGACGGGTCCTGCCTGCATATGACTGCACTATTATGAAACCCAGTCCAAAGAGCCAGTCGAGCCAGGAAAGTCAGCAGCAGCAAGGAGGACCCATCTTCCCTGAAGTGGAAGGAGGCAGCACCTAGCTTTGGGTCCTGTGGATACAGAGTGGACAGGGAACGTGCTGGGCACCTGGAGATCGAGTCTGTTAGGGCCACGGCTAGGTGCAGCATTGGCACCCTTTATTACCATTTCTAGTAGCTCCAATGGGGGTTAAGGCCTGCTTGTCCAAGCCACTATTCAAAGACATACAGGACAAGGAGAAGACACCTGCTCCAATTGACTTTCACCCTGAGCACGAAGAGGGCTGGTCCCTTGCACCCTGCTCTCTGGCTGGTAGGGTCTTTAGGGCAAGGTCTTCCATTGTGCTCAGGGCAGATCCGGAGGGGATGCAGTGGTACCCCCCTGCTGAATGCACCCCCTGAGGATTTTAGGGTCTCCAAAGGAGGTAAGGATCCAGATCCTTCTCCTCCATGCTCAGAGGTAGGTCCCCCTCCACTCCCCTTCCACCTCTCACCTGCTGCGAGCAGCCTGTGAGTAACCAGGTGCTGCAGGAAGTGAGAGCAAAGTGTTTGGGACTCATCCCGAGTGAGACAAGGAGCTGGCTTGGGATAGTGTTGTTGGCGTGTCACTACCAAGGACAATTAAGCTGCTTGGACTCTATGTGGCCCTGCTGACACGTGTCCACCACAACCAGCAGTGCCGGCTTCGAGAGTGCTGGCCAAAACACCTATGCTGCAATACCTCCAAGTGGGGAATCAGAGAGTCTTATATACCCCTCGCACTTGAATGAGGAGTTGCCAAGGGCAGCAAAGAGCAGCCCTTCCTCCTGGCTCCGGGCCTGGACAGACAGCACGTTTACACTGGTTTTGTCCAGCCATGTAAATCCCACTGGACTCTGGAGTGGAAAGATAAACAGCTCATCCATGAGACAGGCAGGCTGTGTTTGCTGTTAGCAACCTGTCCTTTGCTCCATTTACATTGAGTGAAGGGCTGCTCAGCAATAGGATTGGAAGTGGAGCTGGGATTTTAACTTGAAGCCCTCCTTGCAGCCATCCATCCTCCAAGGAAAGCCAATGGGAAGACAAGTATCTTGCATTCAAGCTCCGTGAAGTATAGGGAGTGTGATGTGTCATGTATCACTAGCCCCCAGGCACAAAGGCAGTGGCCCATCTCTTCTGCTGCAGCGGGATGGAGAAGCACATCCATCACTCACTGAGGTTGGTTGATAAATCACTAAGTGCTTGGCCAGGTGAGCAGGAAAAGAGGTGCGTCGGCCCCTGCCTTATCTGTGTCCTTCCCTCTCTCAAATGCAATTCCATTTGAAAGTGGAGAGAGAAGCAAGAGATGCCCCAGGGTGCATGCAGGGATTGAAAGGTTAACAACAGAGCGACATGTCTTATCGCATCTCCAGGCAGCTATTGCTTGTACATGTTACTCTGCAATCTGAGAGACATAGTGTTGTGCTTCTTAAATAACAAGGCGTGTGGAGAAGAAGCTGCCATCCTGTTTTATAAGGGTACAGCAGCAAGCACAGTGGGGATAGAGTCCTTGCTTGGGTTTCTGGGCCGTTCTGCTGTACAAAGGACTCATCACCATCATGGCTGGTGGAAGGATTGTTAGGATCCAGCATTACACAGGTGGAGAAAATTGCTCCTTGTCTTGTCATCTGCCCCCACTGTGAGCAGTCCAGCCCCATCCTCTTTGCAGCCCCCATGCAGGGAGGTGAAGGCTGCTATCAAATCCCTCCTCAGGCTTTTTTTCTGCAGACTAAATCAGCCCATTTCCCTCAGTCTCTCCTCACAAGTCATGTCCCACAGCCCCCAAACCATTTTCGCTGTCCTCTGCAGAACTTCCTCCAACACGTCCACATCCTTTCTGTAGTGGGGGTCTACAACTGGACACAGGACTCCAGATGTGGCCTCCCCAGTGCTAAATAGAGGGGAAGAATCACTGCCCTCGATCTGGAGATGCTCCTATTAATACAGCTCAATGCAGCTGTTCACCTTCTCTGTGACAAGGGCACACTTCTGGCTCCTGCCCAGCTTCTTGTCTCTTGTCACCCCCAGGTCCTCTTCTGCAGAGCTTCTGCCCACCCAGTCACCCCCAGCCTGCACCGGTGCATGGGACTGCTTTGTCCTAAGTGCAGGACTTTGCACTTGTCCTCGTTGAAGCTCATGAGATGTCTTTTGGCCCAATCCTCCAATTTGTCGAGGTCACTCTGCATCATAGCCCTACTCTCCAGTGTATCTACTACTCCTCCCTTTTTTGGTGTCATCTGCAAACTTGCTGAGGGTGTACTGAATCCCTTCTTCCAGTTCATTGATGGAAATAGCATACAAAACCGGCCCCAGGACTGACCCCCAAGGCACTCCACTGGCTGCCAACTACATCTAGAGCCATTGACTACTGCTATTTTAGCCTAATGATCCAGACAGTTTTCATTGCACATCAATCCAGTCTGAATCCTGGTCTTAATTTACATAAGTGCACACAATCAATGCATTCATCTCTCCATGCCCTGACTCTCCATTCCCACTGCTGCTGATGCTTTTGCTGGGGGA
>JAGPOW010003678.1:307210-326524 GCA_030014935.1 Caiman crocodilus | reverse complement strand
GGGCTCCCAAGGGAGGTGCTG
Organism: Caiman crocodilus; assembly: GCA_030014935.1. NCBI lineage: Eukaryota > Metazoa > Chordata > Crocodylia > Alligatoridae > Caiman > Caiman crocodilus. The sequence goes on along the minus strand of JAGPOW010003678.1, from coordinate 326,503 downwards.
GTCTCCCCTACCTTCAAGAGGAGTTTGGATATGCATCCAGCTGGGATCATCTAGACCCAGCACTCTTTCCTGCCTATACAGGGGGTCGGACTCGATGATCTATTGAGGTCCCTTCTGACCCTAATGTCTATGAATCTATAAATCTTCAGTAACCAGAGTTACTACACAGTACTTCTGGCAAATACCTTTTAAATGACACTACTGTGCAGTAGCCTAATACTACTGTGCCTATTGCCATGGCTTTTGCTATGAGTCACTACTGCCCGGCAGCATTAGGATACTGCATAGTTAGCACCAAAGTTGTAGCAATTTGGCTCAACTTCATTTCTTCAGCAAATGACTTTTCAGTATTTTACTATTTAGGCTACTTGAGAAACAACCAGTGTTAAGATGCAGTCTTGAGAGTGGTGACATTCTTTTCATGGTTTTATCTTGTGCCTATGAAAAAGAAGAAACCCCCACTATTCCTTTCTTGAAATTTACTCTATTTTATTTTCAAGGAGTTTAATGAATTAAGTCGTATTGAGAGGTGCAAGCACTTTGTGGAGTGTGCAAAAACATGGGTCACAGACGTATTCCCCAAGCCACCAAAGGATGTCAACCACTTCCAGAAATGCATTGATGTGAGTATACAAAACTGGTTAAGCTGGCAGTAATCTTCTTTTCTATTTCTATTAAAAATTAATGAGTTTATTCTGCTCCTAGAAATGGCATCAGCTCTTTTCCATTTCACTGTTTTGTGAGGAATGGACTAGGAGGTGGAAAGAACTTATTTGCCTTTCATATAAAGAGTGGATTAAAAAGGTGAGTTCATTAAATGGAAAATTTCTCTCCCTCTCTGTCTCTCCCCCCCTCCCTCTCCCCTCATTTTAACTTGTGCAGTAGGATCCTAGAGCAGCTATTCTCATAAGAATGATGAATTTTCTTCTGGGCTGCTGGTTTTTGGTTATGGTAGGACAAGGTGATGGTAAGATGGTTAAAATCATAATACAGTATTTGCAACACATACACCTTTTCAGCATTAGACTCTACTTAGCTGGCATTTTAAACCACATTGCATAAAAAAGTGGCTGGATTTGTCTATATGGCTTCATAGGCCAAGTGTTCTACTTCATTGTCTTCTCCTGCCCCTTCCCCCATATAATACATTCATCATCTTAGGTAGACATGGCCTGTCAATGTTATAATGCTTCAGATCCTATATTCTTTCTTGATAACAAACTGTGAGGGGGGTGTTTTACACATGAATGGCACAATCAGGTATTGGTGGCTGCCCTGTCTCCAACATGAAAGTATGGGCCTCATCTGTGGTTCATTTCCACCTTGGAAGGGAATGCTCTATTTGAAATCCTCCCCCTGCTGCTGGTTATAAAACATAGGTTAGGAAATTATGTTTTTACTAGGCAGAAGATTCCTGGTAAATCAAAAAATATGTGATAGTAGAAATTTGTGACACGTGGGCTGGATTCACCAACTCCTCCCTGTCCCTTATTTTCATTTGCATCCACTACCCCATATGCTGTTGTTTTTGCCTAGACAAAGAGGGGGTAAGCTGTTACTGTCACTGTGTATGTCTACATGTGTGCTTTAATGATCGGTAGTCTGTTCTACTAAGGCTGTGCAAAATTTTCTCGGTAGCTTTGCTTCAACACTATGTCAACTCATTTTGAGCTCAAAACAGCAAAATCAAACTGAAACAGAGAGCTTCGAAACAGCCTCAAAACAAAATGAGCCAAGTCAAAATGTTTCAAAATGTTTCATGTTTCAAAGCTCAAACTAGGCTTGCCTGCATGGAAACAGAAACTAAAGTAAAGAGAGGCAGGGGGAGGAGGAGAGAAGCGGGGGTGGGAAGGAGTGTGCTCTTTACTGACTGTGTAGCTGGCCAGTGACTATCATCCTTCCCTGAGGTCCCTTCCAATCCCAGTGCTCTGGGGGAGGGATGGAAAAACTGTAAAGAAGGCAACATTGCTTGAACTGGCCTGCTTTCTGCCTTGGTGTCAGTTGAGCTAGGGTGCACCTTAAGACACACACACAGTGTCACCCACCCATGCCATGAGTTTTGCCTGTCAGCAGCCAGAGGTGCAGGGCCCCAGAACCCCTACACCTATCTCCTTGAAAGCCAGCAAACTTTGTGGCCTCAGCAGGGGCTAGCAGGCCTGCAGCTTTCACCCCTGCTGTGCCTTAACACACAAAGTGTCACCCATGTCATGAGTTTTGCTTGTCAGCAGCTTGAGATGCAGTCTCCCCCAAACCCTTGCACCTATCTCCTTGAACCTTGGCAGGCTTCATATGCTCTGAAGGAGATACCATTCCTGCAAGTGTCGTGGAAACACGCACAGCATACTTTTGGGTCAGGTCAGCAGAAGCTTTTATTTAAAAGAAACTACAGCTGTAGAGGTGATCTCACTATGACATGGATTTCCCAAGCACTTGGAAGGGGTTCCCCCACAAAAGCAAAATCAGGAGGCTTATATACTTTTTAACAGTCGCTTACAACTCACGTGATCATATAGTGGAGTTTGCTAGAAAAAGCAGCTACAAACACTAGCTCATTACTGCTTGGCTGTAATCAGGATGGGAATTATAGGAGAGACAAGGTTAGTTCACAAAGCGAGAACTAACACTCCCTTTTTGCACCTGGAAAGCAGAGCTGTACGTACTTTTTCTTTCTGCTATCTTCAAGACTGCGGTGAGTGAAGCAGTTGCAGAATATTTACAAAGAACAAACACTTTCTCTTATCTGCCCTACCATGCAGAGCCAGGAATTCCCCACAAAGCGGTTATGTCATCTTATAACTCATATGATCAAGTTTAAGGCATGTTTTTTTATTTCACACAAGTTTTATTCAAATCAGGTGAGAAATTATAAAGTTATAGGCTATTTCCATTATAGCCTATGAGTGAAACGTCAAAACAGCGTCAAAACAACGAAACGGCCTCAACGAAAGAAAATGGAACAGCATTTCTGCATCAAAATGAAATTTGAAACATAATGCTGTTCCACTGAAATGTCGAAAGACAGTCAAAATGGAACAGTGTCATCTTGCACAGCCCTATATTCTACTGTGCATTAAAGTGACACACAAAATAATCATGCTAATATACTAATACACAATAAAATAGGCTACTGCACATTAAGTGTCACCTAAAAATCATGTGCTGGTGCTACTGCACATTAGCACAGCCTAATGCACATTTTATTTAGTACCTCATATTGGAGGCTATTTTTGTACATGCTTTGGGAGGCATGGGGGGAGAGAGGGGCTGGCACTTTAATTAGCAAAAGCCACGCTAACTAAAAGTGACTGAGTGTCACATGTATCAGCATCCCTGCACTGAAAAATGGTGGTGAGATGCTATGAACTAAAGCTCATTGAATGAGGTTTAGTTCAAAGTACCCCGCTGACATTTTGCAGCACAGAGATGCTGATACACATGCCACTAGAGTCTGCTGCAGTGTGGTAATGTCCACACTCCAGAAGACTTGATTAATCAAGTCTGCTCCAATGCACTGGATTTCCAGCACATCACAGCAGGCTCTCTACACGTGTATAGGAGCCCAGAGGTACTAAATTTAATGCACATTAGGAAAAGCACAGTAATGTAAGTGTTGTGCCCATTAGCCTGGAACCATTTGCACCCTCTTAGCAAACAGGACTGAATGGCAATGGCCAGTACCAAGCACAAAAGAATCAGGTCCATGGTACTTATGGATTTGATCTGCCACCCTGTGTCTCCAGCCATAGACACTGAAATAAAGGCAGGTCAGGTGCACCATTGGCATAAGCTGTTGTAACTCCAACACCACAGTTCAGATTTATACCAGCTGGGGAATCTGACTTTCAAGCACTTCAAGAAATATTTTACTGAAAGCAAAAAAGTGGTTAAAAAAGCAAGTATTTCCTTCTTGTAGATAGAGCATGAACAAGTATTTGGGCACTACGTGGCTTTCCTTCAAACTGAAGACTATCAAGGTACAGAGCTGGAGTTTTTCTTTTCAGAACATGTCATTCAAAACATCAAAGAGATTCCAAAAGCCAAGGTATGTTGATTCTGTATAGGGTCTGTGTGACCCTCTCTGGGCAGAAGGGGTGGACAGCAACAACTTCTGAATTGTTCATTGCTTGTTTAATGATGCATAGCTTCATACACTACATTTATTGAAGCTCTGCATTTATTTAGGCTTTTTTTGTAACATTGATCATATTATATAGATGGCTCAAATAATAAGTGAAGTGTGGATATTGCAAACCAGTGCATATGAATTATCTCTACCTGTGCATGAAGAAAATATTTTCTTTGTAGGATACAACTTGGGAAAAAATCATTCAGTATTTCTCAAGAATGAAGGACCCAGTTCTTGAAAAAATAATATCTCCCATCATTGAAAGAATGTGGACAGATGAACTGAGCTTGATAAAGGAGCCTATGTGTTTTGAAGAGGAGACGGGAAACGTTCTTACACGACTACTTGATTCCTCTTTGGGCCAGGACATTATTTCAACAATCCGTAAGTTGCCAGATGAACATTTTGTTCCAGTGACACCTGAATGAGCTACATTTGGTGGGAGCATAATTTAATGAAAGGAGTGGAGAGTGAAGTCCTGCCACAAACCCAATTATATTTTTAAACATATAAATGCTTATGAAAATCTGTCTGTGAGACAGTCCTATTTGCCAAGGTACTTAGGTGGACAACGCTGCAGATGGGTTTCTGGTGCAACTTAACTCGCTTCCACCTCCTTTCACTAAATGATCCCAATGAGTGATTTAGGAGCATGGTTCAGAGACTTCTTTTATATACATTTTTGTTTGCTCACAAATGATGATAAAAGTTGTCTGTTTTTGTTTGCTTGTTTTTATGAGTTTATGGTGAATTAGTTGTTAGTATCAGTGGGTATACAGGAGACTCTTTACTGTGTAGTAGAACTAGTTGCTACGTAGTAAGCATCTTCCTGGGATGAAGTTCATCCAGTCCTGCTGACTTTAATTCAGGCATATCAAAAGCTCTCTGACCATTTCTGCTTTCTCATCCCTCAGTTTTTCTCTTTTGTTATGCGAATGATATTTATTAAGTGTCTAGTTGCAGGGTTTTATTTTGGGGGGGGAAGGCAAGGTAGCTGTTGAGTTGTTGAAAGAACAACTCAAATCCATGTTCAGCGGTGAAAGCTCAGAGAAATGTATTGTCCCTTCTGTAGTACGCTGGCCAGTCTGTTTAGCAAATAATCTGAACTCATTAAACTTGCCAATAACAGTGGTATAAACTTTTTTTTTCATGCTCCCCAATATCACAACAAAAATTAAGTCTTGCTGACCTTGCATTTATATCTGAAATTCCCTCATATCATGTCAGTTGTTATCTATCACTTTGTCTAGATGCCCATTTCTACTTGCATGCATACAGCTCTGGATGTTTGTTAGGGCTGTGTGAAGCTTCAGTCCGTTATTGAATTTGGAGAAGAGTGGGCCCAATTCAGGGGCCAAATCTCCGAATCAAATCAGGAGAACACAAAAAACCTCTGAATCAATTTGTGGGCTCCAAATAAATTTAGAAAAGATTTAGGAAAGATTTGGAGATTTGGAAGGCAGTCTTTCAGGGGAACAGAAACTGAGAAAAGGATAGGGGACTGGGGGGTGGGGGTGAAGACTGACCTCTCTAGCTGCTGCCTGGGATCTTTCCCCCAGTCCCCTTCCAATCACAGTGCCCTGGGGGAGAGATGTAGAAACAGTATGTAAGCCTCCGTCTGCAGGCTTTCTGTGTCTTCTGTGAGCTGTTTCTGCCTGAACAACAGTGTCTTAAAGGTACTGGGCTGGCTTAGCTTCCTACCTAGTCAGCTTTCTGCCACTTTCTGTTCTTGGAAAGGATTGGATATAGGTTACTAACTATAATTCTTCTACTCATCCGTATCCAATCCATTTATTTCAAATTATATTTGTTCTTGTGGGGTTTTTTTTTACCCCAACACTTTTTTAAAAGAAAGCTGTGTTTTCCCTGGCAGTGTAATCCATCCTTGTGCAGGCAAGTACATAAATTACACACACTCACACGCATACATTATAGAAGAAGAATTCAAATATTATTACAACACAAGTCAGACATTCATAGAAGAAGAGATTATATATAGTTATTAATATTATTAGTTATAGTTACATACAGACTAAAAAAGATACAGCAGAATGAGTCATAGAGATTCAAATTAACACAACACAGAAGTCAGTCATAGAAGATGAAGAGATTATTTTAGTTACACACACAATAGTAGACAATGCAGAAGTAGTCAGAAATTCAGATTAACACAACACAGAAATCAGAGTCATAGAAGAAGAGATCAGATTATATGTAGTTCTAATTGTCAGTTATAGTTACAATCAGACTATAGACAAAACAGAAATCAGATAAAGACAACAGAAGTCAGAGAGGAGGAGGAGAAGAAAAAGAAGTGTTATTATTATTTTAGGTACACACAGAACTGTAAACCCCCACAAAGAAAAATAAGTGAGACATTCATACATCAGAGAAGAAGACATATGTTATTTGCTAGTTGTACACACAGGGACATTTTTCAGCACAAGAAAGATTAATATGAAGCATGCTAGAAAGGCAGGTGCCAGGTCTTCTGGCAGGGGAGGAAGAAGGGCTGGAGGGGGTAGGGGATGAGCTAGATCTCGAAGCCCCGCCTCACCCCAAACATAGAGACATCCTCTTCCTGAGCAGCCATGAGGCTTTTGATGCCAGTGGAAGCAAGGAGGTGGGAGAAGTCCCTCTCTCTGCACCTGCATGACCTCCCATAACTCCAGAAATAGGCACCAGCAGCAGAATCACTGTCTCCTCCACCCCAATTTCACGTTCCAGTGGGAGCTTCCCACTGCTGGAGGAGGAGCTGGATCTGGAACTGGGGCCCCTAGCTAACGCAATTCTGGGGAATGAGGAGTAATTTGAGTCTGTGCTTCACACCCCCCAACGTTCCCCTAGACCCAGGTCTTCTTGTCAGGAAGGCACCTCAAAGTAGGTTGTGGAGGCAAGTGGCTCAGCTGAGTCAGCTCCTCCTGTTGTTGTGCCTCAGCCTGCTGAGGAGAGGGATAAGGCACTATCCCCACCCTCAACCCAGAATCAGGGGAATAATGTAGTGTGGAAGCATTTTGAGGTGGCAGATGATACCAAGTGTGCTATGTGCCAGCACTGCTGAAGGCCATGGGTGACTGGTGCCACCTCAGTCAGGGGGAGCACATGCCCCCCCCCGCCTCCCCCCAGCAACTGTTCAGTGACTGGGGGGAGGGGTTTCCCCTGCTTCCAATCGCACCGACTGGGAAGCGGCCACAGCACTCCAGAAAGTGGTCATGGTGCTCCTGGATGTGCCAGCAGTGCTTCACCTGGAGCCCCTACTCCCTGCAACCCCTATGCATTGCCACTGCCAAAGGCAGATCAGCCAGAGCAAGGAGATGAAACAATTCGCCATCATGGTGATACTGCTGTAGCTGAGAAGCCATCACCCACTTTCCATTCTTCCTCCTCAGACTGGCACCAGTGGGGATGTGCCCAAAGGGAAGTACCCCGCTTACTCCCAAAGCAGAGGCAGGCGAATGTAGAGCAGTGAGGGAATGCCACAGACAAAGGAGATGTGTGTTGAAAGGGTGAGTGAGATCACCTAGATCACTGGGGAGATGCTTATTCTAGATAGCCAGCCTTCTCCTTAGTTGAGCAGCCAGGGTCCAGGTGGCTCATGGCACTTGTGGCCCCATCTTACCAATTGCCTGCATGCACCACCTTATGCAGGACAGCGGTGCCTTCCCTGTATGAGACATGCAGTGAATGCTTGAGGGAGGAGCTGTGCAAGGCAGGGCCACAGGTAGCTTTGCAATTCACCTCCAACAGCCAGGGTGGAGATCATACCTACTTCTCTCTCACAGGACACTGGTGCAGCCAGTTAGGCCATTGGTGGACTCTCCTTCAAGCTAAGATTATGGATGAGTCCCACACAGCAAGGGAGATCATGGTGGCCATAAACCACATTGTACAGGGGTGGCTCATTGGGAAAGGCAAAATCATAGGTTCATGGTCACTGACAATAGGTCCAATATGGTCAATCCCATTTGTGCTGCCAACGTTGTTGGCATCTGCTGTGTGGCACACAAGTTCCACCTCATAATTAGGGACATCTTGGAGAGGGATAGGGCTGCTGGTGATGGTACCAACACCACCACCCATCTGATTTCAAAATGCAGGAAGCTTGTGGGCTACTTCCACCAGAACATCAAAAGGGGAGGGGGAAGATGCTGCAGGAGAAACAGAAAGAGCTGAGCATCCTGTAGCACAAAGTCATGCAGGATGTGGAGACTCAGTGGAACTCCATGTACCTTATGCTCGAGAGACTGGTGGAGCAGCAGAAGGTCAATATGGTCAAGGCAGTCCATGATGTCATCTGTGTTGGCATCTACTGTCTGCAACACAAGTTCCATCTCATTATCAGGCATACTTTTGAGTGGGACAGGACTGCTGGTGACAGTGGCAGCACCAGCAGCAATCTCATTTCCAGGTACAGGAAGATGGCAGGCTACTTCCACCAGAGCATCAAGGGGGCAAGATGCTGTGGGAGAAACAGGCAGAGCTGAACATGCTGCAGCACAAAATCATGCAGGATGCAAAGACTCAGTGGAACTCCACATACCTGAGGCTCAAGAGCCTGGTGGAGCAACAGAAAGCCAACCATGAGATGGCCTTGCCTGGGGAGATTTGGATCAGTGGCCTCCTTACCAGAGCTTAGTGGGATACCATCTCACAGATCTTGGTGGTCCTCAAGCCTTTCCTGGAAACCACCAGGACCCTCAGTGCTGCCAATGCCCTCCTTAGCCAGGTGATCCCCATAGTGAAGGAACTTCAGAGCCAAATGGAGAGCTTCCAGGGGATCAGTGGTCCTGGCTGAGGCATGCTGCAGTCACTAGACAGCCAAGCACTGGTGAAGTGGCTGAAGGAGGGCATCAGGAAATGGCTGGATCCCTTGTGGTTCAGTATAGTCCACATGCTGGTATGACCCAAGGGTGAAGGGGAGCATGTGCACTGGCAGCACCAAAACCCTTGATCAGTGGATGCAGGTGCTGGTCAACAGAGTCAGGGAGGCAGAATAGCAGAGGCAAAGGGATGTGGAAGAGAGGGATCCACTTTCCTGTGGCAGTACTCCCAGCACCAGCACCAACCACTCTCCTCCATGCCAGCTGCTGCCAATGTGGGCCAAAGGCATGGCTTCACTGTTGGGGTCCAGATGCTCCAGATCCAGGCTTGGGCAGGTAGCGCTGAGGCTTCAGTGGCTACCTATCTTGCTGAGGATGTGGAGCTGCTGGACTGCAACCCCTTGGCCTACTGAGCAAGCCACAGCCATATATGGCAGGATCTGGGCATGGTTGCCTGAGAACACTGATAAGTGTTCCAAGTGAGAGGGTGTTCAGTATTTTTGGGGGTGTTGTGACACCTCTCCACACCTGCTTGGATACTGGTTTGATGGAGCAGCTGGTGTTCCTGAAGGTGAGCCTCCTTCTGCTGTGGTTTCCCCAAGCTACACCTGCAGATGGACTGAGTGGCACCCTCCTCAATTTGTCTGCACCTATTTCCATTATACTTTTTTTAACTAGTTAATGCCCCACTCTCAGAGCTGGAGAGGGCACTTACTGCATCACAAGCCAGCAGGGGAAGAACATGTCCCTGATGAGCTCCCATGCCAGGATGAACTTGGAGGCATGGACTGGGGCTATGAGGAAGGAGGCGGCTCAAGTATGAACACTAAAACAGCAGTCTGCCAAGGTCAAGGAGGCCTAGTGGTACACAGCAACCTGAGGAAATGACAGGATCAAGGGTCCCCCTGGTGAAAGGCAAGTAGGAAGCACCATAAACTCCAGCTACTACACACATGCACACACAGGGATCACCTGGAGAAGGAAGGCACCACCATCATGTCTTTGATGGGCCTGAGGCTTGCTGGTTCCAGTGGAGTTATGAAGCTCCATGTGAGCTCAGCTTAGCTGCCTGGGATGCCAGCTTTCACATTGAAAAACCCTTTGTCAAGTTCAAGAAGCACCTGCAGTTGGTCTATGTGTGTGTGTGCTTCTCCTGGATGAACAGAATACTAAAGAAGCCAGATGCTGCCCTGGCATGCCATGCAGGCAAGAAAGCCAGTCAGTGAAAACAGAAATGGAGGCATTAGGGGGCAACATTGGGGCACACTGCCATGTTGTGTAGGGGCCCCAGTGTCAGTGGGGGCATGTCTTAACTCACACACAGTGTCATCCAGCTCACAAGTTTTGCTTGTTAGCAGCCTGAGGTGCAGTTTCTGAGAAACCTCTACACCTATCTCCTTGAAAGATGGCAGACTTCATGGCCTCAGTGAGGCCGAGCATGCCTGCAGTTTTCAGCCAGCTGTAATTTAACACACACACGACAACTTTTGCCTGTCAGCAAGCACAAGTTTGTTTGCAGCTTGAGGTGCAGTTTCCCAGAAACTCCTGCACCTATCTCCTTGAAACTTGGCAAGAGTAATGCTCTCAGCAGGGGCTACTAACCCTGCTGTTTTCATCCAACATGCTTTAACACACGAACATGAAATTAGTTTTGCTTTTAAGACTTCACAAAGCACTGCTTGACCTGGTACTGGCTCCTGGGGATGACCTAATTGGTGACCTAGTGATCGATGGGACAGTGACCACAAGCTGATCACCTTCACCATCCGCCAAAAGGCTGGCAAGTCAGTCAGCAACATGGAAGTCCATGACTTCAGGAAAGCCAACTGTGATAAGCTCAGGAGTCTTGTCAGTTGGGCCATAAGGGACCATGACCCTAGGGAGAGGGGAGTTCAAGAAGAGTGGTTGCTCCTCGAGGGAGTGATCCTCAATGCACAAGCTAAGTCCATTCCATCTTGGAGGAAAGGCAGCAAGAGGGTGCAGCAGCCCCTTGGCTCTCCAGGGACCTAGCAGACCTCCTGAGACTAAAAAGAAAGGCCTACAAAGGATGGAGGATGGGAGTCGCGTCCAAGGAGTATTATTCTGCACTGGTCCAGTCCTGTAGGGAACATACCAGGAAAGCCAAAGCTGCAACTGAACTCCAGCTAGCTTTGAGCATTAAGGACAATAAAAAGTCCTTTTTCAGATATGTGGGGAGCCAGAGGAAAAGCAGGGGCAACATTGGACCCTTGCTGAACCAGATGGGGCAACTGACAACTGATGCCTGGGAAAAAGCCAACCTATTAAATGGGTACTTTTTGTCGGTCTTCCATCAGTCCCACGGGACACCCATGCCCACTACAGGACAGGGAAGTCCGGGTAAGGGTGATCCCCTGCCCTCCATTAATGCTGACCTTGCAAAAGAACATCTTGAGAAGCTGGATACCTTCAAGTCAGCCGGCCCTGACAATCTTCACCCCAGGGTACTCAAGGAGCTGGTGAGAATCATAGCCCAGCCTCTAGCGTGGATCTTTGAAAACTCTTGGCGCTCTGGTGTAGTCCCCGAAGACTAGAAGAAGGCCAATGTGGTACCTACCTTCAAGAAAGGGAGGAAAGTGGATCTGGCTAACTATAGGCCGATTAGCCTGACCTCTATCCCGGGGATGATCTTAGAAAAGTTTATTAAAGAGGCCATCCTTAATGGACTGGCTGACGCCAACATCTTAAGGGAGAGCCAGCATGGGTTTGTTGCCGGTAGGTCATGCTTGACCAATCTCATTTCCTTCTACGACCAGGTGACCTATCACCTGGACAAGGGAGAAGAGATTGATGTCATATATCTTGACTACTAAAAAGCCTTCGATCTGGTAATGATCACTTCTTGGCAAAACTGGCCAATTGTCGCCTTGGGTCCACCACGATCTACTGGCTGGAAAACTGGCTCCATGGTTGGACCCAGAGGGTAGTAATTCATGGAAGTCACTCATCATGGTGTCCTGTGACCAGTGGGGTCCCTCAAGGCTCTGTCCTTGGACCCATACTGTTCAACATCTTCATTAATGATGTGGACAATACTGTTCAACATCTTCATTAATGATGTGGACACTGGAGTCTGAATGGACTGGCCAAGTTTGCCGATGACACCAAACTTTAGGGCAAAGCATCCACACCAGAAGACAGGCAGGTGATCCAGGCTGACCCGGACAGGCTCAGCAAGTGGGCGGACGAGAATCTGATGGTATTCAATGCCAATAAATACAAAGTTCTCCACCTTGGGAAGAAAACCCCGCAGCATCCTTATAGACTCGTCAGTGCTATGTTGGCTAGCACTATGGAAGAAAGAGACATGAGCCTGCAATGCAATGCTGCGGCTAGTAAAGCGACCAAAACACTGGCTTGCATCCAGAGAGGCTTCTCAAGCAAATCCCCGGACGTCATTCTCCCCTTGTAGTCAGCCTTGGTGAGGCCGCAGCTGGAGTACTGCGTCCAGTTTTGGGCTCCACAATTCAAAAAGGATATGGAGAAGCTTGAGAGAGTCCTGAGAAGAGCCATGCACATGATCAGAGTCAGGGAAGCAGACCCTACGATGACAGGCTGAGAGCCCTGGAGCGCTTTAGCCTGGAAAAGCACAGGCTCAGGGGTGATCTGGTGGCCACCTATAAGTTTATCAGAGGTGACCATCAGTATCTGGGGGAACGTTTGTTCACCAGAGCGCCCCAAGGGATGACGAGGTCGAACTGTCATAAACTACTACAAGACCATTTCAGGCCTTCAGCCCTAATGTCTATGAAATCTATGATATCACACGTGTTGACATACCCAGATACCTTTTAACCAGTTAACACGTATACAGAATTTGACTCAATGCAGTCTCCCCCAGCATGTTACTAAAGCTAACATTTTCTCCGTAACTGGAGAAAATGTGTTGTATTTATACGTGATGATGGACACACCACCAGCACTCCACTTTTCAGAATCCTAGATTTGCCCATGTATGTAGCCTCGAAGGCATACATCCTGTGTTGTGCCCTGGAACCCATGACTTGTGAGCAGGGATCCTGGTTTTCTCTGATAAAAAATAACAAATTCTCTGACAAAAAATCACAGATTCTCTGATTAAACCCCACCAAATCCATTATTAAAATTAACTCCCCCCTCCCCCCGCATCCTCCCCCTAGCCCTGCTGGTGCCCCTCACACCCTTTGAATGCTTCTCCCAGACCTTCTGGTGACACTCAATGCCTCCTAACCCACCCACCCCCAGCCCTGCAGGTGCCCCTCACTTGCCCCCAATGCCTCCTTCAGCCTGACTAGTGCCCCTCACTGCCCTCACAACAGTCCCCCCACCCTACTCATGCCTCTTGCCTCCACCCAGAGCCCCTGCCCCCAGCCCTGCCAGAGGGGGCCCCCAGCTGCCAGGGCTATGGGGCCATGGACCCAAGTCTGCAGCTCTTTGCCCACAACAGCAGGCAGCTGCAGCAGAAGCAGCATGGAGCTCTCTTCCCCACTGCTGCTGCCTGTTTGGGTGGGGGGGCAGCTCCTGGCTCCCTCCAGCCCTGCCGGTGCCCCCAGCCATGACCTATAACCCCCCAGTCCTTCCCGAGGAGCCCCCTGCCCCCTGAAGCCCCACTTACCTCAGTTCCAGGAGCAAAGAGTGAAGCTGAGCTGAGCAGAGCTGTGGTTCACTGAGAGCCTCAGGCCCCATCCTTCCCCCTTCCCTTGCCTCTTCTCCTCCAGGCAGGGTTGTGAGTTTCCCACCCTGTTTGCAAATAGTTCTTGCAGGCTGGAGCTCAACCAGCCTGCAGAGCTCTTTGCAAAAGCAGGGAATCCATGGGTTTCTCTGCTAAAAGAAGAAATCTGCATTGTCTCTGACATAAAGGGCTAATTTGTGGTTTTCTCTGTTTTTCTGTGGGAAACAGAACCTGGATCTCTGCTGGTGAGTCATGCTGCCCCCAGGTGCTCAGAAGTTGGACCATGACTCCTAGATTATCGCTGATTCGTTCTTGTCCAACCTCTTCTTGAACAGAACACCTCCTGTGGTGGAGAGTCTATCGCTTCCCTAAGCTGTCAATTCCACTGCCTCACTGTCCTAACAGGAAGGAAGATTTTCCTGATACCCAGCCTAACCCTACTTTCCTGCATCTTCAGGTCCATGTTCTGCATTCTTCTCTCTGCAGTAAGGCAGAAACTGCACTTTCTCTCTTCTCCATGGGAAACCTTCAAGTACTTGAAAACTGCTCACTTGTCCCCTCTTAAGCATCTTGTCCTCAACCTGAAGAAGCCTGTTTTGGGCTTTTTTTCAATATCTCCTGTTATGGCTTAGCCTCCAAGCCCTTTATTATTTTTGTTATCTGGCCCTAGACCCTCTAAATTCTCAAAGTACTTTTTAAAAGGTGGACCCCAAAACTGTACACTATACTACAGATCAGTGACAGCTAATGTTTTTAGCAGCCATGCCACAAATTAGTTGCATGCCCTCCCTGTGTGCCACTCTGGTCTCCTTCCTCTCCAATATGCTTTGTGTTTCCTACTCTGCATACCTTGCATGATATCTTTCTTTGCTTTCTGCTTCCTATCCTATCCATTGTTGTGCTCTGTGTCTTACCCTTACCTGCCAGATGCCACACGCACATTTGTGGCACTTATGTCTAAGATAAGCCACTCATACTCTAGATGAGGCCTAACCAGTACCAGGAAGCACTATCACCTCCTTTGTCTTGCACATAATGCTCCTATTAGTGCAGCCCAAAATGCTTTGTTACACCAAAAACAAAATATTTCATTTAGCTGATGTAACTCATTTGAAAGATTTTAATTTCTGTAAGGAAAGTTTCACCTTATTTGAAATGAAGCCCGTTCTTCTTTTTTTCACTCAATATTTTTATTTTTACCACTGAACTGAAAAAAGAAAAGAAAATATTTGTAATTCTTTATTTCAGAGTATGCATCTTCTTATGCTAATGCATCTATGTTTTACCCTAGAAGTCAAGGAAGTAGAAAACATTAACCTTTTCTGGAGATTTCTGTCAAAACCAGAAGAGAGAACCTCCAGTGGGAAAGCAGTTTGTTCTGGAATAGCTATCAGTGTGTCTTACTGCATTTTATGTTTGTTTTACAGAAAAATCAAAGGATCAAATTTGTATAAATGAAAAAGCAAAAGAGTTGCTTTCAAAAGTGTTGAAGCTGATCTCCTTTGTGGGTGACAGTTTATTTTCTGGAGACATCCCCTTCAGTGTGCTGCAGGGCATTCTGAAGCACAAGCAGGAATTTATAGCAATGCTATGTGTCAGTGGTAAGTTATGTACTTTTTTCCCATGAGTGACATTAAGTAAATATAATCTTTTTTAGCAGAGGTAAGAGAGAATAGAGAAAAATGCCAACAAAGTGTTATCTCATCTTTTATGGAACATAATCTCATTGACCAAGAATAAATAACATACATGAACAAGGTGTTTTAAAATCAGTTGTGTTAAAAGTGAATAATTGAACTACAATATTAAAATATATCCTTCCTACTGAACATCTAGTTGAATTACATTTTCAGCATGTAAACATTAGCAATTTTCATCTTTGCCAATTTATTCTGTCCATAAGAACAAGCAGTGCCATACCGGCTCAGAGTAAGGGAAGGGTCCATCTAGCCCAGGATCCTCCAACAGTGACAGAGGTGTATGCTATACAGGGAGAGCATCAAACTGGACATCTCTAGAGTGATCTATCCTTAATTCAGTACCTTCCCTGGCATACGCATTATAGACTTAGGGCTTCTTTACACATGTTTCAGGGTGGGTTGGGAAGCACTTTAATTAGAGCAGCTCCAAGAGCCACTCTAATTAAAATGTCCACAGTGTCACGTGTATTCAGTGTCTCACATTTCAAAATGGTGCCAGGGGCACTTTAACAATAGCTCATTCAATGAGCTATAGTTAAAGCTCCCCTGCCACCATTTTGAAGTGTGGGGAAGCTGAATACATATGGCACAAATGCTGCTGGACTGTGCTAATTACCAAACTCCAGCAGATTTGATTACCCAAGTCTGCTCCAATGCATGCTAATTAGCTTGCATTAGAGCAAAAATCTGGCATGTGTATAAGTGCCTTTAGAGCTGTAAGAGGAAATGTTTTGATCCATTCTGTTCAGTAGCCATTAACAAGTCTGCCATCTGTGAATTTATCCAGTCTCTTTTTGAACCTGAGTATGCCTCCATGACCTCCTGTGGAAATAAATTAAACAAGCTAATTATACATTACATTAAAAAAACCCAAAAACATTTGGATACAATGTTTTATTTTTTTAAGTGCTAGTAGGAGAAGGCATTTTTCCAAGTTCAGTCCATCAAAGAAGGCCCATTCACCCCTCACAGACCAAGTGCCCAAAGCTCTCCGCAGAAATAAGTAGACAGTGCTGCCTTGGTTACTCTGGCAATTTCTCCCTTTCAGATACGTTGCTTCAAAGGCCAGAATGTTTTACTGCTCAGCTTATAACATGTGTGCTGAATGTCAGAGAAGAGGAGTACTGCCAAGTGGAAACACAGAAAAATCGAAAGCATGCATTTATAAATATGTGCACCTGCATCTCGAATGATATAAAAGGTACTGTCCAGGTTTGTTCTTCTGCTGTTCATGATAATGCAGTTATTAGTAGTGTTAATGGATGAGGCTCTCTGTCCTGGAAGACTAGGAAGAGGTAGGGGTCCTGCTAAAAGCAAGCTGAATTTGGTTTTCCAGTGTGATTCTGCGTCTGACAGTGTGAAGGTGATCCTAGCAAGCATAAATAGGGGAATACTGATGAAGAGAAGAGTTAGCCACACCTGTATATAAAATGGTAGTGAGACTGTTACTGGACATCATGTCCTGGCTCAGTGCCCATGCTTCAAAATACATTTTCAGAAATTAGAAACTCCTTTAGGAAGAGACTGAAGGCACACAGTCTCTATGGCTTGTTTCAGAGAGAGCTAAGCGATGATTTGATCATAATCTATAGGTCTTTGCTTGGAAAGGTATTTCTCAGACAGGAGTGTATCCTAACCTATCAGGCTGAGATCTAGAAAGTAGAAGCTGAGTAGAGAAAGGTTCAGAAGGTAAATAGGCAACCAGTGTTTAAGGAGGACTGGAATTAGCCCTTGGCACAACTCCCATAGGGATGGTGTGGATTGTCTGGCTGGAAGTAGAAAAGCAGTAACTGGACCACTTGAGAAGAGAGAACACACCAGCACTGAGATCTCTAGATGGGAAAGCTGTCTCTAAAAGCCCTGCTCCAGTCCAGCCAGGATCTGTTGGATGCATCCAGAGAGCTCTGGAAAATTCTCAGACATGAGCTAAAAAGGAGACTGTATGGGGATAACCAAATGCTGCTTCCTCCCATTTTGGACTAGGTTGAGAACTTATTTTTCACTTGATTCAAAGTTCACATTCATATGCAAGTATAGTTGTTACTAAATCTATGAATTCCTCCCTGTTTAGTTGGTTTGGAGGACATGCAACAAAGCATTGACGAAAAACAAAGCATCAAAAATCAGATGGTGGTAAAGCAATTCTCTACTGAGGGACAGGAGAAAAGCAAAGACTCAGAACCACCCGCACTTGCTAAGTATGATGATATGGTTACAAAAGTCTACACACTTCAGGAAAGCAAATACTTTCTAAAAATGTGGAAGCTGAAAGCAGAACAAGCCAAAGACAAATTGCCAGGAGAGGCCATTTTTTCCCTGGATGAGGTTCAGGAACACATTTATATCCCAGCCATAGAGGATTTTCAAAAAACTTATTGGTCCCTCAGAGACTCCTCCATCAGTTTTGGTAACATTGAAAGGCAATTTGGCATGCTGACAAACAAAAAAGAGCTGCTCAAGGAGTTTGAAATCATGGAGAGCAGTATTGGAGAACCAGGCAGCAAGCCCAGTTGGGTGAAGGCTGCAATGGATAAGATTGACATCTATGAGACGTTGTCCACAGTGGTGCAGCCAGCCAGAACGATCAATGAGCTACGAAGACAGCTTGGTCTGGATGGAGATTTCCAAATCCTTGATGACCTGACCAGATATGTATGTAGGATATTGGATTAATTTGGCTAATGTGGTCTTACTGGATGTATTTCATGGTTAGCTACACAGAGATCAAGGCCCAAGGCAGAAAGAGTTGCAAGGTGTGCAAGCTAAATCCTACCTTACCATCACATGCTTGAGTGACATTGAGGAGACAGCGTAACCGCAGGGTTTGACACTTTTGCACAGTTTGAATTCCGTATAGCAGCCCCTGCCTTGTGCTTCTCTTCTCGGTTTATTCAGCCTGGCTGCACGGGCGCAGAATGGAATCAGAGGCATTGAAGTCCCCAAAACTTATCACAGAAAACCCATGGCTAGTGGGTGTTTGACAAAGGGAGAGGAGAAAGAGGAGGAGGAGGATTAGGAGAGTCACTCCACCTTGTAGCCAAGATCCTAGGGGTTAGGCCATTGGGCCAGGTAAAAGAAGAATCAGATTTTAGGAACCCTTATCCTGTAGGGGTCCCATCAAAGTACTGTAGAGACTCAGCTGTGGGCTAGGCACTAGGGCTGTGCAAAACGAACCTGTTCTAATTCAGATTCAGATTCACATTCAGCCATTTTCTGAGACTATGAACCCTGCCAAGTTTCAAGGAGATAAGTACAGGGGTTTTGTGAAACTGCATCTCAAACTGATTGAAGCAAAACCTGTATCAGTTGCTGGCAGTGGCCCACCTGCATATCTGGGGGCCCTCACCCCGCAGGAAGGCTACGGGGCTGTGCCAGACTCGTCCCTGGGGGCACGGGCCCATGGATCTGCGTGTGAGATCACAGCAGGCTGCAACTGCTGGCTGGGACTGGCACGTGGTGCAGCCTGCCCCAAGTGCTAGGAGAAACGGTGCTGCCACTGACCCCAGCTGGCAACAGCAGCCTGCTGTCATCCCACACAGATCTGGGGGCCTATTCCCCCTGGGAGGGCTGTAGGGCTGTGCAAGACTCTTCCTGGGGGGGGTGCAAGCCCCCATATCTGTGTGCAGGATGACAGCAGTAGCCTTTTCCCTTCTTTTTGAACCCCCGCAAGTGTGCATGTGATGCCTCCAGAAATGGATCTTCCATTACACAGGTGTGAAGCTCTCGATGCACACCAAAGGGAAATTGTAGTGTTTGCTGGTCTCCTCTTTCTGAATGTGTCTTAGCAGGGCATGTTTTGTTCTGGAAGCTGGACATCTTGACAGGCATAATAAAGATCCTCCTTTTCAGTACATAGCCTAGTGGTGAGACGTCTTGTCGAAGACACGGCTGATATGGATGTCAGCTTCAGGCAATTATACCCACATCTCTAAAGTCCTAGCACAAGAGTCAGTGTTTTTTACTAAGTGTCCTACCACT
>JAGPOW010003678.1:280230-302599 GCA_030014935.1 Caiman crocodilus | reverse complement strand
TGTGTGTGTGTGTGTGTGTGTGTGTGTGTGTGTGTGTGTGTGTGTGTGTGTGTGTGTGTGTGTGTGTGTGTGTGTGTGTGTGTGTGTGTTAAGGCACAGGGGGATGAAAACTTTAGAGATGGTAGACCCTGCTGTGGCCACAAAGCCTGACAAATCTCAAGGAGACAGGTGCAGGGGGAGTCTGAGTTCTGGGGCCCTGCACCTCTGGCTGCAGGCAGGCAAAACTCATGACATGGGTGCTTGTCGGACTGTGTGTGTGTGTGCGCTCAGGTGTCCCAGAAACCCCTACATATCACCTTGAAACATAGCAGGATTTATGCCCTCAGCATTGGCTGCCATTCCTGCAATTTTCATCTGAATAAGCCAAAAAACAACAAAGTTATAGATATTTCATTGATTCCCCATTATACCCTATGGCCGAATCACCAAATCTTTTCCAAATCAATTTGTCTGAATCAAATCAGAAAAGCAGTTTGAATCTCCAATCCGCAAAATCCAAATGGGTCAAACCCACATCTGAATCGAATAGTTGCCTAGTCTCACAGGCCTAAGCCACAGCTCTAGGAAATTCTGCCACCATGGAAAGAGCAGAGAGGAAATCTGCAGGACAGATGACCTCGGTTTGAGGGCTTGATCCAGCCCACAGATCATATGTTTGAGACCCCTAGTCTAACCTGTTCTTAACAGCTTCCAGGGATGGAGATTTCACAGTCTGTTTGAATGTGTTATCCCTCTCAGAGAGAGACAGTTCTTCCTAATATCCAGCCCATACTTTCTTTGTCACAACTTAGGAATGTTAGATCTTGTCTTACCCTTACTGTCACAGAGAACAGTCTCTCTCATCCTCTTTATAACCACTCCTTATAACAAAATGTGTGGTTACAAGCAAAAAAGCTGGCTATCAAATCCCATTTTATCCTCCGGACTGAACAGTCCAAATTCTTCAACTTTTCCTCATGCATCTCTCTTCCTGGACATTGGATTATTTTTGTTGCTCTCCATTGGACTCCTTCTAATTTGGCCAAGTCTTTTCTGAAGTGTGGTACCTAAAACTGTACTTTGTACTATTACATTGAATCCCCTTTCTGTTTCTCAAGCTCCACAATTCATCCAGTTATTTCCATATGAAATTCTATGCTACCTTTGTATTAATGAGGAATTCAAACTTTGTGTCACCAGCAAATTCAGTTATCACGCCATAGTTTTTTGGGGGACAGTCTTGCTAATGACAATATTAAACAAGATTGATCCCAAGATTGATTCTTGTGGAAATGTCATTAGTGACCTTCTTTAGCCCAGTAGTTCTCCTTTGAGCATAATCCATTGTCAGATCATCTCTAACCAGTGCCCTTATAAATACCTATGGTTGTTGTACAGGACGTCAGGAGGTCATTTAGTCTAACACTCTTCTCAAGGTAGGATCAGCCCTATGCACACCGTCCTAGACGTGTGTTTGCTTAACCTCGTCTTAAAACTTAATGAACAACCCTCACAAACAATCACCAGGCATGCTGTCCAGTCCTCAAAAACACACTTTAAGTTGCCACAGGTAAAGTGAGGGACAAGGACACTTTCAGTGTCTTACCTCTGAAAAACTTTGGACAAATATTTTAAAATTTAAAAAAAGACATTCTTTTTATCATCATTTTTCCATTCAAAAACAATTTTTCAAAGAAAGAATATATATCTATTTTGAATTGTCATGTCAAAAACACAATTTTCTGTTCAAAAACAGGTTCAAGGGAAAATCTGCAGTTTATATTCCAGAATGATTTTAATGGCACATCTGTGTGGTTGGGCAAACAGTAAGGATTTCTCACCATTGGAGAGTACAGGTGTCACAATGATTAATAAACTATTTGTACAACTTTTTTGTGCATGTTAGCTCAAAATAGTTTCTTTTCTGGATTGTTTTTTCACATCTGTAACTGGATTTTTATTTCTTTCAGACAAAACAGAACTTGCCACATTTGTGGACTTGGCATCTATTTCTGCAGGAGAAAATGACATGGACATCGATAAAGTGCGATTCTTCCGAGATGCTATCTCTGTCTCTGGGCCCATCATTTTTGATCTGAAGTCTACATCAGGTTTTAAAGACTTCCTTGAAGCCTTACATCCCATCAGAGATGCTATAGTAAATGACAGTAAACTTCCGGAGAAGCTAGTACGTTTTGCAATGATTTTCTCTTCCAAGCAAACATTTTAGATACTGTGACACTTGCTAGTGAGTGGGATTTGTCAGGAGGTGACTTTGTGGCATTTGGTTAAGTTTCCATGAATAACTAAGAGGCTCAGGACTCTAAGTCTCTTTCAAAAGTCAATGAAATAGAGGATCCTAAGTTGAGCTGAGTGAATAATTTTGCACAGCATGTTTACCAAAAAATGCAAATTGAGATCAACCCAAATCATTTGTTAATTGGTACTGAATCATATGTCAGAGTACATTTTAAAAAGTAAAAATATTTCACTGAAATGTTTACAGAACAAATATTTCCATTTTTCATTACTTTTTTTTCTTAAAAAAAAAAAAAAAAGGAGCATTGAACAAAGGATCAAATCCAAATTATTTCTTTTAATCTGGATGATCCATTTTAGGGGGGCTCCAAACATGAAAATGAAAACAAACAAACAACCCCCCCAATTTCCATTACATCAGAAAACAGAAATAGCACTAATTCACATTAGCTCCCCTGCTCAATCCTCAGTTCACTTTTGAAAGCAGCACTTAAGCTGGTAATGCCATTCTTAAAATATCACCCTTGTTCTACACCCCATGTTTGTTCTAGTGTAATGATTTTTGTGAGGGATGTGTTTTTAACCCAAATAGTTAAGTTGATGCAGTCCTGAACGTATAAAAACCCATAGTGGTATAAATGGACCTAAGATTGGAATAGTTTATTTCCTTCCCAGATATAAGTAACTGTGGCAGGGCAAATGTATTTAGATTGATATAACTGGGTGCATCTACATGTGAAATTAATTTGAAGCAATACTTTCTGGAGCAGTTTGAACTGGAGAATACTACTCCTGGGCACAGTGTCTACACGTGCACCCAGAACAGCAGCAATTTGAGCTGGGATGAAGCAGTTGATGCTATGGCCAGGTTGGCATGGGGCATGAGGTATCAGGCCTAGGCCCTGGGCGGTGTTGTCTGGAGGCAGAGGGGCTGGCTGGGGCACTGTACACAATGCTCTTAGTGTGCTGTTACTTACAGGAGTACGAGTCTTGCTTTCAGCCAGTTAGGACTTCCCTGGTAACAGATGACACACTCTCTCTCTCTCTCTCTCTCTCTCTCTCTCTCTCTCTCTCTCTCTCTCTCTGTCTTTCTTTTGGTGTGTCACCTTTCTGTTCTCACCCACCACAACTTGGTCTAATTAGTTAAGCAGAAGGCTCCTGATGAATCTAGTTACACCGGCAAGACTGCTGGTCATTTTCCTGGGGCTCCTGCCTTCCCCTTACTCCATCCATATGTCAACCAGGTGTTCCAAACAAAAACAAAATGAAAAGTCACAAAAAATTACAGTAAGCTTTTTACTCCCTGACCACTAGTCAGAGGCTGCCCCAAGGCGTCAAGACAGCATCCTATGTATAATTAGTCCACACTTCAACATTTATGGATATTCAGTGCACACTCCAACAATGCAATAAACTCACATGTGAAAACATAAAGTTCCAGCACTCATGGTTGGAGGTTCTCTGCCTTCGTATCCTACCCTTTTGGGATACCCTAATGCTGCTGATCTCCATCTAGCAATCTCACTCTTAGGCCCCCATTTCCATACACTCCTATGAGTGTCCAGGCTTCCAGGAATCTTCTCTGGGTCTTCTGCTGCAGCTGACTCCATCCAGTCAGCCAGTTTTCACCAGTGGACCAGCTTTCCCACATACGTGGGTTCTCCCTGGCATGCCACCTTTCTCTGGTGTGCAGGCTCTCCCTGCTGATCCCTCTCTCCCCAGCATACTGCCTTTTTTCTGGGGGCAGCATGGGGCTTCTGGTTAAACTGGAAGCTGCCAAGCGCTCACCCACATGCACCCAGTATGTGCTTCTAAAGCATAGCCAGGACAGTGTCAGGGTTGGTTGTGGCTCCTCTGATGCAGATGAGGCACCTCATAAGAGGTAGGAGACTCCTTTGGCCCTTCCCAGGCTTCCCACTTTGCTCCTGGGGGCTAGGGCTGCTTTCCCATTCCCTTTCTGTCCCATCATCTTCAGTGGGCACACTCCCCCAGGCACAAAGGTGCTGGAAGTACAGGCATATGAGTAAGTAGCAGGCAGGAGTCTGGCCTCCTACAAAGTGGGCACAATTTACACCTGCCATCAGTGTCTACATGTGCATTTAATCACAATTTATTCCCCCAGCTTAAGACAGTACCCTCCCTACAGTGCTATCCTACTGTAGTATAAATTAGTTTATTGAAGCCTAATAACGTTGCACATGTAGACGGTGATGCTTTACTCCACAGCTAATTAACCAACTCCACAGCAAAGTACACATGTAGATGTGGCCATTAAGTCCTCACTTGTTGGGTTATAGTTTCAATTTTTTTGTTTGTCATAACTACATAAAAATCAAAATTCTGGTCTGTCTTTCAATGGAGAGATAAGCTGATGAGCAGGAAGAATGGGAGCAAAATAGAATTACATCCAACATTACCTCAGTGTCTTTCCCACTCAGTTACACAAAATGGAAGCCCAACAGACATTTGACCCATAAAGTCACAGAAAACTCAGGCTGGAAGGGAGCTCAGGAGGCTACATCTAGTCCAACCCCTGCTCCAAGCAAGACCAGCCCCAACTACATCTTCCCAGCCAGGGCTTTGTCTAGCCGGGGCTTAAACACCTCCGAGTGTGGAGATATCACCACCTCTTTCACAATACTTGTGATTCTAAGCCTCCCCACCTCTAATAGGGGCAGGAGAATTATTATTTCTATCAATAGGGTGATAGGATATATTTGCAAATGTCTCTGAGGGGAGTGAGCACAGCTATGCTTGGAGTTTCATAGGTGTCTTAACAAGCAAATGATTTTCAGATCTTAGGTACTTTCTTCTATTTCTGAAGAAGCAACAAACTAATTTTGTTTCTTCTAGAGGGATGCCTGTGACAATAAACAGTGGCTGCAAATGGTCCATGACTGCCATGGGTCGGTCGAGCGCTCCTCTGTATCTCAAGCTAGAGCCATCAACAGCAAAGGGATTTTTATCATCTCTGCACCTCAGAAACTTAAGGTAAGAAGCAGACATGAGACCTTCTGTTTTTTCAAGTGAATTTTGGATTCTCAGAGAGTCTCAAAGTCAGCCCCCTGTAAAACATGCCAAGTTGAATCCAATATTCATGTATATGTATATGTATATGTATATGTATATGTATATGTATATGTATATGTATATGTATATGTATATTCCAGGGAAAAGTGAGGATTTTGCACAGACAGACTTTCTGAAGAAAAGTCTGTGCTTTCCACTGAATGTTTTGATTTTTCTAATTGAGAAACCAAATGCCTTAAAATCAAGGATGGAATGCTGTTAATATCTGGTCATCTAATGGGTTATTTTTGGTTGTCCATAGTGCATTTTTGGCACTTATACTCCTGGATGTGTAATTCTACATATGGATTATAATTACACATGCCTCTGCCAGGCACAACATGGAGGAGAAGGAGCATGAGCAAGCTCCTGTGTGTTAGCTACAATAACCGAGTGGTTAGGGCACTTTCAGGGAAATAAGACCCGGCTTCCATTTTCTTCTCAAAGTGCATTTGAACTTGTTTCCTTTTATCTTCACAGCATACTAATGACCAGGCTACAGGTCAGGCACCCTCCAGAGCCCTCTCTCTTGCTCCTTTTGAAGCTAAGACTCTGTCCCTTTCATGCCATTGGGAAAATTGGATGGTGGATTGTTGCATGGAGATGCTCCTGCCTTACTGGGAACAAGGCTGAAGCCAAAATCCTAGGGCCTCAAGTATTTCTGGAAAGAAGCCTCATTGAGCCATGCACCCTTTGCATTGCTCTTCTCCTCCTGGCTCTACATATCTCCATATACCTCTTTCTTGTGGCTGTCCTGGACCAGCTTCAAAAGAAATACAAGAGAGTGGTTAGGCTAGTGCCTGATTTGTGATGCAGTGATCAGAATGCCATGTTAGGAAGGCAGAGAGATTGTGGCTTAGCCAACAAAGGGCCAGCATGCAGAGTGGGTGCAGTGGCACAGCTGCAACTCGCTTTCATACTGGATCCAGTGTAGGAGCCTCTGGGACTTTTTAAAAAGTCTCCAAAACTTGTGGAAATCCCCCTCCCTCATCCTTGTGCTAAGAGGCAAGTCCCCTTCCCTCCCCTCCCCCTTCTGCTGCTGCTGCTGCTTTCCCCATGGGCTGGGGATGGGGGGAGCCTCAAAGCCTCTCCTGGGATGGGCTCAAGTGGGAGCAGGAGAGGCAATGTAGAGGGGATTCCTTCCTATGGTTGTTCCCCAAGGTAGCAGGCAGGATGGGAGAAATCAACCCCCACCCATCTTGCAGGTGCAGCTATTACTGTTCCTAGCCTCTGTGTAGCCCAGCTGGCTATGTGGGGGCTGCAGGAGTGGTTTTGAAGTGTCCACCCCCATGGGGAAAGGGGAAAAAGCACTAGCAGCAGGAGAGGAGGGGACGTGCCTCTAAGCATTGAGGAGATAGTGGAGATTCTTATATGCTTTGAAAACTTCACAAAATTCCCCAGAGGCTGCTGTGATGGGGTGTGCCCCCACCAGTGACAGTAGGTGGGAGAAGGAGTCTGGGAATGGGGGTACAACCACCTCTCCAGTGGGGTGGCTGCTCCTTCACCCCCCTTTCCAGATCCTGGATCCGCCCCTGGGCCTAGGCCTCTTTGTCTGGAGTAGCGTCCTGCAACCTCATCCTTGGTTTCTCAGGTTGGCCATTCAGCTACTGGGGCTAAAACATGGTAGGTCCCTCCTCCTCAGTCTAACAACTACTGGTCATGTGCTTTGGTTGACCACCTTTTCAGGCCCAAGATGCCACTATGACCCCACATATAGGTGGGTACGTATACAGTGAAGACATTTTCAAAAATTGTCACTTGGCTCACCAGGGAGGAACTAAATGCCACCTCAAGTGAACATTTAGATTTGGGAATGCTTCTGTAGTGCCATGTGGGAGTTCTAGCTCCAATGTGTCATGTCCCTGTTCTCCTATAAGTTATGAGATGGTAGGAAGAAAATGTTTCTTACTTCACATGAAGACTAATACTACAGAGGCATAGTGATCTGCTTGAGAATACACAGGGAGCTTGTGACAGAACTAGGACCTGAATCCAAGTGTTATGCCTCCCAATCCAGTTTGATCACTACAGGAAAATCATTTTTAATTTTCTCTGCCTGCCCCATAGTAGGAGTTCAAGATCAAGCACCTGGAGCCTGGGTTATAATTAACACAACTAACTTTTGCCATCTAATCTGAGGTCCAGAATGATGAGTCCCAAGTTTTGTATGGAAACCAGGCCCTCTTAAAACATTTCAGATCAGGATCTAAATAGAGCAGCAGCCAAAATGAGTCATCACTTCAGAATAGCTTTTTTAATGTGTTTTTCTCCTTTTACTTTCTTACATTTGGAAAATGTGAATAGGTTGATTAGATGAAATCTTTCGTAGAATAATGGATTGTGTCATGTTTTGTATCACACAAAGGCATGGCAGTATTTATTAGGGCTGTGTGACAGCCAGTTTGTTTTGACACTTTTTTTTACTCATTTTGAGGTTGAAACAGCAAAATTGAAGTGAAACAAAGGGCGGTGAAATAGCCTCGAAACCGAAAGAGGGTAGCTGAAACATTCTGAAAGTCAAAACATTTCAACCATAGCGCTGGGAACGGACAGCCTGCCTGTCCCCGACACTAGATCATGCTGGGGCAGGGAAGTCAGCCCAGCTGGGCTGAGTTTCCCTAGCCTGACTGTGTGGCTGAGTTCCTTCCCCCAGCCCCCAGCAAAATGTCAAAACAGCGTCAAAACAGCCTCACTGTTGATGAAGCAAAACACTGAGGGTTTTTCAATTCAAAATGAAATTCGATACAAAAAACTGTTCCGTCCAGACCTCGAAACTAAAGTTGGAATGGAACAGTGCTGTTTTGCACAGACCTTTGTCCTCTTTTTTTCTGTTTTCCAGCCTTCTCTTGACGATTGTATTTCATTGCAACTGCCAGAGGATGGTGCCAAAAGTGCCTCCCAGCAAGATGGTACAGGCAAGAAGGTGTACAGCCTTGCTCAGCTCACAGAATTGCAGAACAAGCTCATGCTGATCGCCACAAAGGTTGAACATGGGCAAGAGGAGGTGAAAAGGTTCTTAGAGGTAAATGTAGATGCAATGCCTTCATTGGAAAATGTGACTCTTCTCTTTCTTTTATAGTGTACTGCCTTTTGAGGGGAGCTGCGTTTCTCCAACGTGGCACCCTCTCAAAGAAAAACAATTTCATTGGTGGATGAGATTGCATTACTTTTTCTTTTAGGGTTTGGAGGCCAAAACAGAATCTAGAGTCTTTGTCTCAGGCCTGTTTGCTCTTCAGGCATGCCCAGTGGTATTATGATCACCAGGTTGAATGTGGTTTAACCTTATTGTGAAGCACATAATGTTCTTCAAGCACTGCACAGGGAATATAGCTCCTTCACGCTTGCACTGGGGCTTCTACTCAGGGGACTAGGTGACCAAAATGTAGGTGTACTGATCCTGGGAATCACCAGAGTTATAGGATCACAGAGCAGTAGGTCTGGAAGGCAATTCAGGGGATCACCTGGTCCAGCCCTCCAGCTCAGGGCTGATAATCTCTATTCAAGCCATTACATTCAGGTGTTTGTCTAAACATAATCTTAATAATTTTACAAACAATCCACTCACACAATATCAAGGAACAATGCCCAAAACATCAAAAACATCTTAACTTGCACCAGGTAAAGCAGAAGGATGAGTGCATGTCAGTTGATGTGAACATGGGCTCGTGAACATGGTCTTGCACTCAGTAGTCTGAACTTCCATGTCTGTTACTCCAGTTCTTCAGGTCTTACAAGATTTTTTTCCCAATATGATGTTCCAATTCTGCTTGATACTGATGAAGCCTCCCAATTTTTTGTTATATTTTTTAGGGATGGAGAGGTGGCTTTTATCATGGGAGTCCCTTAGCCATTTTGTAACATGTAGTTCATCACATGAGCCTAGCTCACATGAAAAATAAAAAAGTGAAGCAAGAAAACTTCAAATCTCCAAAGGCATCGGGGCTGGTTGTCCAAGTAGAAATATTTGTACAGGTTTTATTTTTCTTGATGAAGCACTGAAATTTCTCAAAGAAAGCAGGACCATTTTTGTGACAGGGTGTTGCTTTTTCTGATGTAACAATGGTGAGGGTTTGATGCCCCAGGAAGAATCCTCACATTAATGTTCAAAATTCAGCAAATTAGTTTGTAGAGTTCCTTAGAAGAAAGTGGGATATTTGTAGTAATGATCATACAAAAAAGCCTTAATCTGTCCCTTGTGTTTTCCCTTTCTGTGTTTGACATTTGGCAGATCCTAGAAAAAGTCAGGATGGTTGGAAAGCTGTATTTGGAGCTTCTTGATATTGGCAACATCCTTTTCATAGACTGGAAAGCTGAACTTAAGTGCAGCCATGAGCACAGTATAAATATCTATGTAGAATTTGGAATATCTGGGGTCCTCGTTCAGAGCAACAGGCCTTTCCTGGAAGAGTTAAGTGGTATTTGCAAAGCCATGGAGCGTTGTCTCATAGGGTGGAAGAAATATCTGGAGATTCAGAGGAACACTTACTACCATCTCAACATGTTCACTGCTCGCCAGCTCTTCTACTTATGTAGCAAGTTGGCCACACCAAATGAAACAGAAGTGGATTTGCAGGTTCTTAACCTGCTTTCAGTATTCAAGCATGACATTACAATAGAGGATATCAGAGACGCATTAAACAAAGCACTCAACACGCCATCAGAATCCATCAATGCAGTAGGGGAAGATGAAAAATCAATGACCTGGCTCAACTACACTGTTAAATTTCCTCAGCTTATCCAGGGTCTCATTGAGTGTGGGTATGATGAATCAGTTATTAAGGCTGGACTGCAAAGTTACTCCCCAAATCCTGCCATTACTGAACAGATGCTCATGGACTATGCTTTTGACCATGGCGACAATGAGGAAGAGATCGAAGAATTGAGCAAATCATATGATAAACAGAGAGAGGATTTTCTTGAGGAATCAAGGAAGTTTAAAAACAGGAGCACAGAGACAGAACACTGTGCTTTCAGCAGTCTTACGAAAGATGAAATAACTCTTTCATTTGAAGGCTTGCTATCTATTGAAGAAAAGGTGAATCTGCTCTGGGATGCCTACTGCAACAGGCTCACTGGCCTGGTGTCAGACAAGTACATCAGTCTGGATCTTTTTGGTGAAATGCTAAAACATTTAGCAACTGTTGAAACCTCTTGTATTGAGAGAAATTTACCAGCAGGTTTTGAAGCAGGAAGACCTTGTCTTGTCATGTGTAAAGAAGAAGAGATGCTGCGCTACATGCTGTCTGTCTACCAATACACAGAAAAGGCACCTCTTCCAACATACGAAGAGGTCCTGGTGTGCACGTCTGAGACAGAAGAGGAAGACATTGAGCTGATTGTCAGGAGAGCTCTTTCCCCAGGCTCCAAACACAAGAAGATCTACTGCTTGCTGGGTGCAGACAAATTGGTTTACAAAGTTTCCAAAAAGCTGGAGTTACAGTTTTTCCACTTGGCGCAGTCCTCCTGTGTCCCTGACTACAGGTTCCTTATCTTCTGTGATGCCAAAGCTCACAGTTCTTATATTATCACAGCCTTTGACAACTATAAAGTTTCTCTTTCCTGTAACTCAGAAGCAGAGATTCAGCAATACCTGAAGACACGCCTGACGGTATCCAGTGCACCTGCCATTCGGGCCTTTGAAAAGCCCTACCAACAGAATGTAAAGTTTGTGTTTTCAGAAGAAGCCAGCATGGGTAGGTTTTAGCCAACCTTTAGTCTGGCTTATATTTGTCCAGATGAGTAAAAACTACACGTGCGTTAGGAGCTAGGCTTCTTTGGGCCATTTTCGGTGTTAGAATTGGGAGATAGAGCAAAACTGAACTCCCTTCTTGTAGTGAAACACAGAGTATTTTTGTGTTCAGTCGGGCCGGGGTGCAGGAGGGGAACAGCTCAAGTCATGGGCTCCCAAACAGCTTCAGATGCTGTTGGTCAGGTGAACTCTTCCCCATAGCTGTCCCTGGGACTACAGGGTCATTACAGAAACACCTAAACCATCTCTTTCCCCACTGGGTAGCACAAAATACATATTGTGAGGAAACGGCAGAAATTCTGCCCCTAGTTTCACTGCATCGAGGACCTTTCCCAACAGAGATCCAGAACTTGGATCTGTATTGCTGTCCCAGGCATTGAACTTCATGGCCAGCAATGGTTTTTGTGAGTAATATCCAGTTTGGAGGGATATAGACAGGGATATTTGGTACCCTCAAGTTTGTCTGCATCCCTCCCAACTATACAGTTGCTTCAAGAAAATATATTATCCACAAAAAGTGTTGCCCCTCACAACTGCAATACTGCTGCAGCACTACAGTCCAGATTCCAGCAAATGTACCAGGTGTATTTCAGAAGGGAGGGCAAGATTTTTCAGTGTGGAAAGTTTATTAGGCTCCTAGGTTAAAGGCAGAAAAAGGGCCAGCTCTTTGGTTTGTTTATGTGAGGACAGCACAACAGTGATGCCCTCAGGAATCTAGCCTGATTGACTCCACTGGGAGAATGGCAGATTCACATTGGCCTGAGCTCTGATCTTACTGATTCACTGGATTTATGGTTAATTTTCACCAGGAGACACTGATTTCCAACCATCTCTCTCACTTTTAGGAAAATCTTTGTTTGCGGCAAATACCATTAGAAAGGCAAAAGACCTCTTGGAGAATGCTGGCATGGCCCACAAAACCATTCGGATGACAGAGTCAGAAATAGATTTTGGATTCCTCGTGAAGGAACTTTGCTCACTGGAAGAGAAGCCAACAGAAGCTGTGCCCCGCATCTTCCATATCGATATCTCCCCAGTGGTAAGTGTCTTTGGGCTAGAGTCTAGTTCAGGTTCATGTGCCAAAAGGACACTTACATGGCTGCATACTGGCATTTTTTGGCACTTGCACAAGGTTTGGACTGCATTTGCACAAGTGTCAGATTAGGATCATCCAGTATGTGTATGTGCTGGAAGGAAAATGGAGGAAGTGGGCCCTCCCATCTTTTAGTTCAAGGGCTTGTGAGGAGAGGCTGCGGCCTCCTGTTTCCCTTTAGTCATGTAAAAAGCAGTTTTGGCACTGACAGGTAGCCATTTAATTTCCAAGCAGGGTGGACTTGTTTGTGCATATGCCGACTATGCGTGCAGGAGGAACGTGTCCTGTAGTCTGTAAATTGGCCAGGCACATTTGTAACTACATATACATGACCCTTGTGGATATGTACCAGTATCTAAGCCAGAGATCAGAAATGTCCCAAAACCATAAGTAGAAAGTGTTAGATAAGAGGGAGTGGAGCCTGGGGCATCAGCCCCCCCATAGTAGAGTAGTTAGGGCACTTTCCCAAAGAAGGTTTGAACCTGCATCACTCTGACTTGTCACTACAGATTCCTAACCATAAGGGCAAGCATTAACCAAAGCCTTCTCTGGTGTTTCTCTTGAAGCAGCCATGAGTGTACATACATGGGGCGAGGAAAAAAAAGGCATGCCAAAGACTGTGGCAGCTTCTGGCCTGGAAGGGAAGGGGGCCTCCATTCCAGCCTTGGATCTTGCATCCCCTGGGGCAGAAGGTCTACACTATCCTTCATCCATTTCCCCCCAGTACCTAGTAAATGTGAGGGACAGTGTCTCAGCTTCACAATCAGTATCAAGGAGAGGCCTTAATAATACCTGATCTGTTCTGGGAAAAAACATAATGAAGTAAAATGGCACTCATGCAACTAAAACACTGCTACTTAGTCAGTCGAATGGAATTAAGTGCCAGGTTTGGGCTTTTGCCCAGGGAGTGCAAGACACAGGTTTTGGACCACTTCAGACCCAAAGAGAGCCCAAAGGGAACCTGTATCTCCTGCTTTGTACCAAAGCCCTCAAACCAATGTTGCATGAGCAGGTGATGGCAGAGCACACTCCAGCTGTCCTTATGCCTACAGTATTGAGTGTACAAAACATAACTCGGTTTCTGTGGCAAAGGGTTAAACTGTGAACAGTGTGGGAGAAAGGGATGGTGGGAAAACAAAGCACACCAAGTCAATTTAGGAATAAGAAACACATTTTTACAGTAAGGCTAATTAACCATAGTATCATAGTATCATACTACCTAGGGTCAGAAGGGGCCTAGAGCAGGCCATCTAGTCTGACCCCCGCCAATTGGCAGGAAACGAGTGCCAGGGTCACAGGACCCCAGCCAAGTACCCTACTTTAATCAAAGAAATGTTATTGGGTTTCATACACTGGAAAGTGGGTGAAATTCCCCAAGTGTGTTGGAGAAGTCAGATCAGATTATCTCAGTCACCGAAATACTTACCTCTGGGGAGATTTGTAGCATCTGGTACTCTATCCCAATGACAGAAAATATCTTTGTATTCCCAGTATGGGGTACAATTGGAATGGCACTGAAGCTTGGATTTGTCAGCTTTCTAGGGTAGTATTAGCGCAGCTGCAGGGTAAATGGTGTAGTTCCCTTCAAATTCCATTGTACTTGTAGTACACCAGGTCAGGCTGTGGCCCTGGAGTGTATGTTGATGACGGTTTACTCTCTTTGACTCTTGATTGACTTTATTAATTTTGCATTTTGCCTGCCAGGTGTCAAAGGGTCTGTACCGGTTGCTGATTGAGTTGTGCATTTTGCGACAAACCCAGAGCCCCGATGGCCTGGTCTGGAAATGCAAAGCCTCCCACCTTTACTTGATTGAATATCTGGTGAGAGGGAAGGGCATAAGCAGCACAAGAAAACAAGAGGTATGGTCAAAATGGGGCGCAGAATGCATTGCCCTGCACATAGCAGGATTACTTGAGAAACTCAGTTTGGGCCTGAGACAGCAGTAGGTCCAAGTCCAGCATAGCAAATGTTAATGATAGTGTTTGGATTTGAATTGCAGGGCCAGATCTTAAACTAGAGTGAATCACTAAAAGTTTACTGAATCCAATAAAACTAAAACCATTTTCCAGCCACTGTGAAACTGATCCATTGATTTCAATAGAGTGATGGCAGATTTATACCAGCTGGTGATCTGGCTGGCAGTTTAAAAAAAAGGAAGGCGAACCTATGCTGCATTAAATATCAACGTTTGGAAGAGACACATAGGGCCAGAGCGCATTCTAGGATGAACTCAGTCACACTGAGCATGCTTTGTACATCAGAGTTAAGAAAAGCAATTATCTGCTCCCATGCACTTGTGCAGTCATGGAGTTATAGAAATCATAGAAAATGAGGGCTAGAAGGCACCTCAGGAGATCACATCAAGTATGATCCCCTGCTCAAAGCCGGACGAGCCCCAACTATATCATCCTAGCCAAGGCTTTGTCTAGCTGGGCCTTATAAGCCTCCAAGGATGGAGATTGCATCACCTCTCTGGGTAAGCTGTTCTAAAGCTTTCCTACCCTCCTAATGAGAATTTTTCCTAATATCCAACCTCAATTTCCCTTGCTGCAGCTTGAGTCCATTGCTCCTTGTCCTGGCATCTGCCCTCACTGAAATCAGCCCAGCTCCATCCTCTTGGCAACCCCACTGCAGGGAGGTGAAGGCTGCTCTTCAATCCCCCTTGGTCTTCTCTTCTCCAGACTCAATCAGGCAATTTCTCTCCGCCTCTCCTCTCAAGTCATGTGCCCAACCCTCCAACCATTGTCTTTGGACTCTCTTCCATTTGTCCACATTCTTTCTGTAGTCAGGGACCCAAAACAGAACAAAATACTCCAGCGATGGGCTCACCAGAGTCATTTATGCTGGTGCAGAAAGACTTTAAAATGCTGGAGCTGGGGTTGCCAACACTTTTGGCCAGAGTGACAAAAACCTGCCAACCTTGACCCATACCTTCACTTGGTATGCTTGGGGCAGACAGCAGGGAAACCATGAGGGGCCTGATCCTCATTTCTGGCAGCAGCTACACACATGCCTCTGGGAAGACACTGCCTTGGCCCCTCTTCACCATGTACCCCAAGGCATGTGTGCAACCGCCACTGGCATGGAGCTGGTACCGGGGCTCCAGAGTGCATCTCTTTGAAGCCTGCCCACTGCCTTCTGCAACTGCCCATTCTGGCTGAAGCCAGGAGGCTGCTGATATCTATCCTGGGCTCCATGGTGGTGACAGCTACATGTTGCCTCCAAGCAGATGACAGGGCAGAGGCCTAGGGCAATGCAACCCTAGTCCCTCCCCCACCATCTGCCCAGAGGTGTGTGTGCAGGCACCACCACCATGGAGCCAAGTCAAAGGCTCTGGAGTCAAGAGCTCGGTGCAGCTCACTGAGTTTGCATCCTTGCAACTGCAGTCAGCCAGGGCTCTGGGCAGTTGCCGTCAAACACAGAGCTCAGGCTGCTTGTGGCAGGGCTTGCAGCCTCCCGGCTGTCTTCTGCAAGCAGCCCAGGCTCTGTCCCTGGAAGCAGCTGCCCAGAGCCCAGGCTAGCTGTGGCTGGTTGACCAAAATGACCTTGTGTGTCATGCTCTGACATGCATGCCACGGGTTGCCAACCCTTGTGCTAGAGTTTTTCCCTTTTTATCACAGGAAACCCACTTTGTTCAGGAGTATATAATCAGCAAAGATGGCAGTTGAAATGAGGTGAAACCCAAACTAGTAATTTAGTTAATGGACCAAGCGTAGGTAGTGAAGGAAGACCAGATGCTGAGGGTGGTTGTGGCATCCCCTGCTGGCCTCCCTACTTGTGTTCCCACTACAGCTTCTCAGTATACCCGTTTCCCATATCATCTGCCATGCCTTATTATGTATAAAATGAAAGGCTGCCTCCAAGCCTTGTACTCCAAGCTTGGGCCTCCATGCATCCAGTACTCCTGGATGCTCCTAACTGACCGAGTTGGATGTTTAGTCCATTTTTTTTAAGGACAAATCTTTGCCCTCTCTTATGGCCTTATACTCCATTAATCATGACCACCCCAGCCCCGCTTCTCATCACCTAGGACTGCCCTCATAGACATGCCCACACCTCAAGTGGCACACAGTCATCCTTTGTTGGACTCTCTAGTCCTATATCAATTCCCATTTGCTGAGGCCCTTTCTCCTCTGCAGTGACTTCAGCCTGCTCTGCCTCCTGGCCCCTCTGTAGTGGCTTCAGCCCGCTTGGCCCCCTTGGCCAGCTCTCCCCAGGTGTCTAGGGGGGGTGTGTACACAAAACAAGGGCCCTAAATCAATGCAGTGGGTTTTAAAAAACACCACTTCAATTTAGGACTGATTAAACCCCCATATCATGCAAACACCCTGCTGACTTACCTGCTTATCTGGTAGGGAGGGGAAGGTTTGCTGCTGGCAGGTGGAGTGGTCCCTGGGCTGCGGGAGGGGATGGTGGTTCCCTCTGTGGCACCAGCCCAGGCAGCACCCCGCTGCAGGCACCCAGCTCAGGTGGTCCCAGGATGCACCACAGATGCAGAGGGAAGGACATGGGCCCCAGTGCAGCTTAGGCAGGCAGGGGGGCAGAAAAAAAAATCAGGCTCACTGCTTTTCTTGGGCAGGGCCTGATTTCCCAGGCTGCTGCCAGGCTGTCTGCAGGGCTTTCTGCAGAGCTGTGGAGCTGTAAGGGTAGCAAACTAAAGCTCCTTGAAGGAGTTTTAGTTTGCTGCGCCCCAAGTCATTTAAGGTACATTATGCCACTGAATTTCCTACGGCGGCTGGAATTAATGTGCAATACACCACCAAGGTGTGCAAACACGAACACCAGTAAAGTGGTGCTAAAGCATTTAGCCTGCTTTAGAGTGTTCTGTACACACACCTCTCATTCTATTTACACATGGCTTAGGCTGCTTGTCTGGCCTTTCCCCAGTTCTGCACCTCCTGGTTCCCAGCTCCTCTCAATTTGGTATCAGAAGCTCTTCCGCTGAGCACAACATGGGCCAGTCTGCCTGCTCTGGCTCTGGGGCTCAGCTGATATCCCCCTGGGCCCTACCCCTTCCAGTTACATTCCTGAACTGCCCAAGGCATATCTCATCCATCCAGCAAACTGTCTGCTCCAAAATGCTTTAAGCTCAGCTAAGCTGCAGCCCTTCCTCCCTTCCTGAGGCTCCCAAATTGTTATAGACAGCCCTATAAAACCTCCTCTGGGCTTGCTTCTGCCTGCTTACTCCAAAAGCAGCTGGCCCTTGCTCAGCCTTCTCCCGCAGAATATGGCTGTGACCTGCTTCTTCCCTTCTTTTAAAGCGACAGAACTTTACCCCCCACCATTACTTTTAGATACAAGCAAGAAGCGGGGAAAAATTGATAGAAGTAAGGCAGGCACATGTTAGGGCTTGTTTCCCTTTCAGTATCTATTCATTACTGACTATGTTAAAATTCTGGATATAGAACCATTATTGTCAGTGGATGAAGCTTTATCATATATGTTGGAGAGGTTTAGATTTAGTGAATGAATGAGGGGGCGCAGTTTATAAATGGAAATATCTTTATTTTCTGGCAGGCAAGGTTCTCTGAGTAGATTGATATCTTTTATTAGACCAACTGAGTAGTTGCAAAGAAGTTCTTAGCAAGCTTTCAGGTGCAATCACACGTCTTTCTTTTCTGGAGTATTTTTTCAGTTTTACACAACTTTACTGGCTGCTCTGTGTAAGGTTTACTTCTGCTCTCAAAATTCCTGCTACCTAAGGGGTCTGTCTACATGAGGTGCTAACTACACAGTAACCTAATTCTACTGTGCAATAGCATGAAGGGCAAACAACGTATTAATATGTTACTGTGCCGTTAGTGTCACTACAGAGCCGTGTGCCAGAGCTACTGCACAGTAGCACCAGTTATTGTGCATTGATTTAGTACTTGGTTATATGGGTACAAAACTTAATGTGCAGTAACTACAGCACATTAATGATGTGGTTCCCAAGCTGCTGCCAAGGAGTAATCCCATGATTTATATTAATGTCAAAATGAACACGATTTCTTAGTTTGTGCAGGTAGAAAGTGTTAGCAATCATTTTAATTCCTTATTGTTTTCCCTTTAGATGACTAGTGAAATGGAGAGAGAATTTCTAGCTCTTCTTCCAGCTGTGAAATGTGTATCACCAGTAGAGGTATTAAAGATCCTGGAAAAATCCAGTTCTGGAACTTGTCCTGAAATGGAACAGCAGCTGTTGGACAAAGACATATTCAAGGGCAAAGCCTTCCAGAGGTCATACCAGTATCTCTGGCGCTACCAGAAAAACAAAAATCTTGACAGCTTCTGTTACAGCCCTGAAAGCGTGGAAGGGACTGAGGAGACGTGTCTGAGGCTCTTGCTGCAGTTCTGTGGGCAAAAAAACCCTTCCTGGACCGAGCTCAGCAACTTCACTCAGCTCCTGAGCCTCCAGCTGATGAAGTGTGAAACCTCGGTGTTCTGCAGCGAAGCAGCAGGACAAGAATTTGGGGGCTTTAAATCGTTTGTGATAAAGTTCATGATCACCATGTCCAAGGACTTTGCCATGCCTTCTCTAGTCATGTCAGATGAAAGCTCTCCAAGGGGAGAGAATAAAAAAGAGGAGGACAGCATGCTGACAGAGTACCAGCTACGACGCACGTGGGAACAGGAATCTCACCCTTATATAGTCTTCCATGCTGATAACCACTCCATGGAGTTCTTGGGTTTCCATATCAATAAGAACTATGATGCTGTTGATGCATATTCAGGAAACACTTTAGACAGGAATGTAATTAGCCGTAGACTGTATCACATACTTGATGCTCAGAGGGTCCCTTTCAATAAGAAGTTTGAAGATCTGTCCAGGAAAGAACAGCTAGAAACTCTCTGCAGCGTATTTGGTGTAAAAAGCAACCAAGATCCGGATGAGTCGTACAAGCTGACGCTGGACAATACCATGAAAATGCTGGCCATTCACCTGAGGTTCCAGTGTGGGATCCC
Organism: Caiman crocodilus; assembly: GCA_030014935.1. NCBI lineage: Eukaryota > Metazoa > Chordata > Crocodylia > Alligatoridae > Caiman > Caiman crocodilus. Next base: position 283,504 of record JAGPOW010003678.1, on the reverse strand, counting down.
TGTGATCATTATGGGTGAAACAGGCTGTGGGAAGACCAAGTTGGTAGAGTTCATGTGCAGCTTGCAAAGAGCAGGAAGGGACATTCAAAACATGATGCTGGTGCGTGTTCACGGAGGCACTAGCTCCCACGTCATCCACCAGAAAGTCAGGGAAGCAATTAAGCTGGCACGTAGGAATGAAGAGGAGTACGATGTGGACACAGTGCTGTTCTTTGATGAGGCAAACACAACGGAAGCTGTGTTTGCCATTAAAGAGGTCTTGTGTGACCACAGTATAAATGGAGAACAGATCCCCACCACTCGCTTAAGAGTTGTGGCTGCCTGCAACCCCTACAAGAGGCACACGAAGGAGACCATTGAGAAGCTAGAGAAAGCCGGGTTGGGGTACCGAGTTCGCAGTGAAGACACCCTAGAGAAGCTGGGCTACGTTCCTTTGCGGCAGCTGGTGTATCGGGTGCAGCCGCTCCCCCCAAGCATGTTGCCCCTCGTTTGGGACTTTGGGGAGTTAAATGAACAGACTCAGAGACTGTATATCCAGGAGATTGTTAGATCCATTGTGAAGGACAAGCTTCCGAAAGAAGAAAAAAAGGATATTTTCACCTCTGTTATTTTGGCCTCCCAGAAGTTTTTAAGGACCAACGAACATGAATGCAGAATTACCAGTCTCAGGGATGTTGAGCGCTGCATGAAGGTGCTGCTGTGGTTTTACAACCTAAAAGACCTGCTTTTTCCTCTTATCGACCAAAAGAAGAGTGAAGCTCAACGCTCGGAGTTGTGCAACTCAGTCACTGACCCGGATGAACATAAGGAAGGTCAAATGCTTCTACTAAATGCAGCACAAAGGTCTTTGGTTCTCTCCATGGCGGTTTGCTATTACATGTCTCTTGAGCATTGTCGCCAAGATTACCTGGAAGTGATTGCAGAGTGCTTCTCTGTCCCTGCACACGTCCTTCATCAGGAGATTGTGCTGTGTCAAGAGGTCTTCCTGGATAACCTCTCCATTCCTAAATCGACAGCGCGGAATGATGCTTTGAGAGAAAACATCTTTATGATGGTCGTATGCATGGACCTGCGAGTGCCTCTCTTTCTTGTAGGGAAGCCAGGAAGTTCCAAGTCCCTGTCTAAAACCATAGCTGTGGATGCAATGCAGGGCAGATTATCCAAAACAGAGTTATTTAAAAGGTACAAACAGATCCAAGTGATATCTTTCCAGTGTAGCCCTCACTCTAGGCCCGAGGGAATCATCTCCACCTTCAGACAATGTGCACAGTTTCAGAAGGACCAGAAACTGGAAGAGTTTGCCTCAGTTGTTATTCTGGATGAGATAGGTCTTGCAGAAGACTCTCCTGAAATGCCCCTCAAGACATTGCACCCTCTCCTTGAAGATGGGTGTGTTGATGATGAAACCCCAAAGCCATATAAAAAAGTTGGTTTCATCGGCATTTCAAACTGGGCCCTGGACCCTGCGAAGATGAACAGAGGACTTTTTGTGCTCAGGACTGAACCTAAGGAGGACGAGCTCGTGAAGACAGCCAAGGGAATCTGTGTGGATTCCACAAAACTAGAGCAACCTTGCCGCAGCCTTGCAGCAATAGAGGGTCTGTTCCCCTTTCTAGCTAGCTTTTATTGTGAGGTGTTAAAGAAGCAGTCTGTGGAGTTTTTTGGGCTCCGTGATTTTTACAGCCTGATCAAAATGCTGCAATTTTATGCCCAAGATCAGAATCAATGCTCCCAAGAAGAATTCATTGGAAAAGCAATTCTGAGAAACTTTGGAGGTTCAGAAGAAATATCTCCTTTAAAGTTGTTCAGAGACTGCAAACCTATTCTCTCTCTTTCTTCTGACTTAGAAACCCCGCATACCCTTGATTTGTTGCGGGAAAATTTAGACAAGAGGCAAACAGAGTTTGTATCTAGATACTTGCTGCTAATAACAACTAACCATGCAGCTTTCCAGATTCTACAGATGACCAAACTGATGGACATCGAGAACTGTGATATAATATTTGGCTCAGGTTTCCCACAGGACCAAGAATATTCACAGGTGTGCCGCTCTGTTAACCGAGTGAAAATCTGCATGGAAACAGGACGGCCTGTCATTCTCTTAAACATACAGAACCTGTACGAAAGCCTGTATGATGCTCTGAACCAGTGTTTTGTCAAGTTAGGAGGGAACAATTATGTTGACCTTGGCCTGGGCACTCACAGAGTGAAATGTCGAGTGAAAAAGGAGTTCAAGTTGGTTGTGATTGAAGAGAAGAACGTCGTCTACACACAGTTCCCCACCCCGCTGCTGAACAGGCTGGAGAAGCATTGCCTGGAGATGAATACCATTCTCAACTCGCGGCAGGAGGAGATGAAGACAAAGCTTCAGCAGTGGGCCAAGTCATTTGCCACCCTGAAGAACGCTGATTGCTGCAGCGCCAGCTGGGCCGCCTCTGACCCTAAGGAACAGGATGTTTTCATTGGATTCAGCGAGGATGTTTCGGCCACGGTCATTTTGCAGTGCTCTCAGAGCAGCCTTCAGGGAAACTTTGTGTTCGACGAAGAGCAAGTTCTAGGAGTTTGTAAAAGCAAACTAATTGAGTGTGCAACCCCTGATTCCATCCTGCGTCTCAAATACTCCTCTCTGGAGGATGCTAAGCAGATCCAGGACCTGTACTTTGGGCAGCAGAAGCACAGTGGCCTGATTGACATCCTGAGAAAGTCGATGAAAGACCAGTCACATGTGGATGAGACCAAGGGGCTGTGCTTGCAGGTACAATGTTTTATTACGGAACCAGATTGGTGGGCCCAATTTTGGGGGGTGCAGGGCAGCCATGCCTTCAGTTGCCTTCAGGGAGAGCTGCAGGTTGTGCAGCATCTCTGGAAAGCTACCTTTCCATCTCCAACTATTAGTCATTTTATTAATATTATTGATAAACTCATGGCCCCAAATTATGTTTACAGCCTCATTCTCTTGCGTAGTATACGGAATTATTGTAACATCATTTGTGCTCAAAAATGTCACTGAGAGAACTTAAGCACATTACACTAACCTTGAAGGTACTTTAAACCTTAACTGACCTTCATCTTAGTTTTGTTTAATTTTTTTTTTAAACCTAACATTAAAGTGTGCATGTGTTTTAGAGTAGCAGGGCTTGTTGTATGAGTCTTAAAAAACTAGTATTGGAATCACAGTTAATGCAGATATATGACCCACAAACTTTACAAGCTATGTAAACCCCTTGGCTTTTCACAGGAAGATACAATGCCAGACTGATAGAGGGTTATGTCC
>JAGPOW010003678.1:264433-279554 GCA_030014935.1 Caiman crocodilus | reverse complement strand
GAGTAACATGCTGGGGCCATGAAGCCTGAAAGATTTCAAGGAGAGAGGTGCAGGGGTTTCTGGGAAACTGCACCTCTGCACTTTTACCTAAGCTGCTTCATCGCCCCCCCCCCCCAGCCCCCCGCCTCTCCTTCACCCCTTGATGCCTCCATTTTCATTTTCACTGACTGGCTTTCGTGCCTGCATTGCACGCCAGACCAGCCGCTGGCTTCTTTATTATTCCTTCCATCCAGGACCAGGAGACGCACCAACTGCAGGTACTTCCTCAGCCTGACAAAGGGTTTTTCAACCCTGTGGGATTGGGTCTGTTGCCATCACACACCACAAGTAACATATATCCCGTACAAATATTTACTTCTTGCTGTCAATTCCTTCGTAAAAAGAAAGGCTCTGTGCCAGCTCCATCTGGTACCTTTGATGTTGCTGGTACTATTGGTGTTGAGCCACCTAAGTTATTTTGACCTGCTGTCGTTTACAGTGCTGGGTCAAATCAAGGCTGCAGGGGAGGAGAAGGCCTCATGGGAGCACAGTGTCAGGTTGTGCAGAGGTCCCAGCATCAGAAAGGGCGTATCTGAACACACAGACAGTCCCATAAGCACCCATGTCATGAATTTTGCCTGCTTGTGGCCAGAGATACAGGGCCCCAGACCCCAGACTCCCCCTGCACCTATCTCCTCGACAGCTGGCAGGCTTTGTGGACAAAACAGGATTCAGCAGCCCTGCATCTTTCACCCCCATATGCCTTAACACACACATAGTGTCACCTATGTCATGAGTTTTGCTTGTCAGCAGTCTGAAGTGCAGTTTCCCTGAAACCCCTGCACCTATCTCCTTGAAACTTGGCAGGCTTTGTGGCCCCAACAAGAGCTACCACCCTTGCAGCTTTCACCCCACTGTGTCTTAACACAAATGTTTGAAGCTCTGAATCATTTCCGGAAAGCCTAAAGCTTCTATAGATTCTATTCGGATTTGTGGATTCGGCTTCCAAATCATCCGAATCATCTCGGAATCCGAATTGTGACCCAAAGCTTTGCACAGCCCTAGCTGTTACTATCTCAATAAAACACATGCAAAGTGCCCCATAGTTTAAGACCTTGAGATGGAAGCAGCCCCAGGTCAGGGTCAACAAATCCTTGTTCTCACAGTGGGGAAAAGGAAGCTTCTGGAACAGGTATCTGAATGGCAACCTGGGAAGGGCAAATCATGAAGGGGAGTCAATTGTATTCTGTTATCAGACGAATAGTGAAATTAAGGGAATTCTGCCTTCTTTTCAATCCATGTACAGCTACTCTTTGCTTGTGGTTATCCACCCGCTTGCATATTCACCTGGCAGTAATTCAAACTAGCCCACATTTTTCCATGCCCCGTATAAGAATGTCATGTGTCACTGTGCCAAGACTGTTTCAAGCCTTATAAAGGTCCAGGCTCAGTACGGGCATTGTATTTCAGGGAATGAGGCAAAGGTTTGTGTAGGGTTTGCTCTCACTTTGGATCCAGTGCTTGTCCTGCAGATCGTGCACTATAGAGCACTGTGATGAAGGAAATGATGTTGTTTGGCTTTTCCAGTGAAAAGTTAGCATTTTCTAATTGGGGTATTGTATTTTCTAGGCCATTTTACTGGGCAGCCATTCAAACTCACTTCAGACCATTTCCTTTGATTGTATTTTTGATTGATACCATAGCCAACTCAAGCATAGAAATCCTTTCCTTCTTGTAGGTTTCTACACATGCAAGACTTCTAAACCAGAGAGAGTTAGACGTGGTCACAAAGAAACTGAATCTGCAAAACAGGACCTGCTATGTCTTTCTAAGTCAGTTTGAGACTGAACATGCCTTCCGTCAGGAAATTAGGTAACACAAGGGTTTGGTGCAACTTATTTTGGTTTGGTTATAGCCTGAACATGTGTTTACAATGTGTGCTGGATGTGATCTTTAAAGAAGAATTTAAAGGGACTTCTTTACTGTTTGCAGTAAGTTTTTCAGACGATCACCAGAAGAGAAATTGCTCCTTGTCCAGTTCAGCTTTGAGGAGCCACAGAGCAGCAAAAGGCTCCTGGCCTGTGCCAAGTAAGCAACGTTTCTTATGATTTCAGGGTTCAGGTCAGTAGTGAAGTGAAACATGAGCATGGAGGCGAGTCTCCGAGGGCTGGTCTACACTATAGTAGTGATGTATCCTAATCACACTGGCCCTGAGCACACACACCCCGCCCACCTTACCTCACTAACACACCCCAAACCTGGACAGATGTCAGTCAGACTGCTCAAGCTCCTCTGTTGTTCGTGGGCGGGGGACAGGGACTCCAGAACAACCTTTGATGCCCTCACTTCCTACTCAAACATGGCCTGTCATTATGCCAGGGAGCCCAAGAGCGTGGAATCAAGCCCTGCCCCTCCTGCCCAGAAGTCAGGCAGCTCAGTTGCAGGCTATTGAAGTTCACTGAATTCATGTTTAGCAGAGCAGGGAAACCCAAACAGATAAAATGCACCGTTCACACATTCTTGAAGCCTGCAAAGCATGGGTGCAAGCACTGTCCTCCACTCACGCATTGCAAGGCATGCTGGGATTGGTGTTCACTCCCACCACGTAACAGCAGAGCTACAGAATGTCACAGAAAGAAATGCAAAAATCCTGAACTTTTGGTTCAGAGATGATACCTTTTTGAACCAAGTGAGAAATTGGAAAAAAAAAAAAATCTGCAAGCTTTTGGGCTCACACAGCCTTCATCAGGTTTAGGGAAAACTAAAGATGGTAAAAAGTTCCCATATGTAGGAAATAAACTTCATTTTTGCACAGAGGACGATGAAGCTGGAAATCTGTCCCTCTGGGTCCATGAGAGTGTCTTTGTGATGTGCTCCTTGTTGTGCAGATCAGGATCCCTTGCCTGCTGGTGTCAGATGGCAGAAAAGCAGGGAGGTGTCTTTCTTGTTGTTCAGCAATGAAGTTCATGATCCCAAATCAGATACAATTCACCATCTTCCATGTTTCAGGGGTATATTTGATAGCCATGATGGTCTGGGACACACCACAGAACTTCACACACATTTGTGAACTGATTTCTAATCAGTGACATGTGGGAATAATTCAGTTGTCAAGTGTGTCTTCATCCTGCTCCCCCAGAAATGGTGAGACGGTTCCCATTCAGTGATACTTTGGAACAGTGGTATTGTTGTCTGTTTCTGGGCCCTGTTTGTCCACATCTGGATTAAATTCTATGTAAACCAGTTTAAGAGTTATGTGTGTCTGCACCCTCAGGTACTGTATAGTAGATGAGAGAAGAAAATCACAAAGCCCAGGCTTGTCACACGTTGTCATCATAAGTAAAGTCCCACGGATACAGGGTGGCTCCGGCTACCTGGCATTCAGTGGAGGTGAGTATGCGGCTGCTTTCAACTGAAAACTCAAGGGAGCATTTAAATTACTGCAACTTTTAGAACTCAAATCTTGCTGTAGGGCAGCACTCACAAGAACATCAATGTGACCAAGCAGCCCTGGGGGAAAAACCCCACTTCTGTACAGGTAAATGTACAGGGCAAGAGCTGAGTAAAATTATAATATGTCTGCACTGCAGGTTGTGATGCAGTGCAGCGATCTCCAGCGAGCTGTGAAGTTGCTAACGTGGGTAGCAATAGGAGTACAGGTGTGGCAGCATGGAGCTCAGCACAGGCTGTATAACAGCAGCCAGGACTGAGCACCCCCGTTCTGCGCTCAGCTCATGAGGCACACCCTCCATGCTTTCTCCTCCTACTAGTGGCCCCTTATACCTCTTCCCCTCTTCACTGCCCAGAGAGCTTCAAGAGGAGGGCTGGCACACGCTCTGCTAGCAAGTGCTCTGACCATTAGGCTATTGGGCTGAGAGAGAGAGGCGCTCACCTTCTGTGTCCAAGGGGCTATTTGTGTTTGATCTCTGAACACTTTTGAGGACTTGCTTACTGTTATGAATTGACCTGGGTGATCGCCTTCTGCCGCAGAGCTTATGCAGCCCAGTGGAAATGCAGCTGGCAGAAGAATCTCAATTCTACCCTTAGCTAATTGCTGCTGAGTAAATCGATTTAGTGGCATAAAAGTGAAATCGCGCGTGACCTACTATGTTCAGAATCCATTTCTGATGACCGCATTTTAAAAAATTACACTGAAAATTAAGAAGGGGACAGAGAAAGGCCACAAATATGGTTTGAGGGCTGGAGAAAATGCATCAGTGAACACCTACATGCTCATTAATGCACGTTTCCAAAGCGCCCAGAACATCTCATGTATCAGCATCCCCTCACGTAAAAATGGTGGCAGGGGTGCTTGATCTAAAGCTCGTTGAATGAGCTTTATATAAAGTGCCCCGCCACTATTTTGAAGTGCAAGGATGCTGGTGTATGAGACAAGGAGACTGACTTGAGTGCGATACTCACTGTGCTCCAGCAGACTTGATTCATTGAGTCCGCTCTGATAATCTGTAATTACAATGCATTGCAGCAGCTCTGGGCTTGTGTAAAGGCATCCTCTAATTTGAGACAATAAAGACATATGCATTAGGCTTCCCTCATGTGCAATAGGAAAAGCGCATGCTTTTTAGTGGTAATGCACAGTAGCCTATTTCTACTGCGTATTAGCATTTTTTTTCTTACATGATGCATTAATTCACAGTAAAATAGGCTACTGCATATTAAAGTGCACTTGTAGATATGCCCAGTGAGGGCTTTTATAAGGGGAAAAAACTGCCAGAGTAACTGGGACAACTTCTGATTGTTGATGTCTTCAAGTCAAGCCTGGATGACTTTTAGGAAGGGGTGACTTAATAAAACACAACGTACCGGTTGCTAGATGAAGGACCTAATGATGTTCTCAGGGCTTCTGTATGGAGCAGATTGGAGTGTTTGCTAACAGTGGTTTCTTCTGGCCTAAAGATTCCTGATTCTGTTATCCTTTATTTCCTGCACAGATAAGTGGACTTCTCTCCATCTGGATGAACTTCTGCCTCCTGAACACTTTTCAGCCAGTTTAGGGCAGCTCTCCAATATTACTGTTGCTGAGGTTTTCACAAAGAGTACTAGGCAGGGTCTTCATACAGGTAATCATCTTCTGGCTTTCCACCCCACTTTGATGCATTTTTTGCCTCCTCCCATACCTGCTGCTTAGGTGTGCAAAATTTTCAGTATAAACTCCATGAATCGTCGATGTGACTTGATATGTGTCACACACATATCTGTTACGCAGTGTAACAGACAAGAAATATAACATTGCACATGATTTTTGTGTCTCTAGATGGTTCGACCATGCCAGGATGCACTGAACGTGTCAGTCATTCTCTGGAGGAAAGTGTAAGTTTCTTTCTTACTGTGTGAAATAGAAGATTTCTGGATGCCATATTTACTCAAATCCAAAAACAGGTCCCACTTCTTGGCCACAAGTCAACAAGCACATGATGGTCCCTGCCCCTGCCTGGCCAGGCAGCAGAAGTAGCGTGACAGCAGCTCTGGCCCTGGCTTCAGCCGTGAGCTTGGGTTGCACCTGGGGTTAGAGCTCCTGCTCCTGCCTGGCTGGGCAGGGGGCTGAAGCTTTCACGTTCTTCGTTCTGGAAAGGGATCAGAGATGGAGCTGGAGCTGCAGTCATGACTGAGAGGATGCAGTGGCAGGGGGTCCTGTTTCTGTTCTGTCACAGGCATTTCTAGTGTACACAGTACAGATACCAGGTACTACACTGAGGGTAAAATCCAATTTCATTTTATATGCCCAAATGACACTTATGCCACCATTTCTGGGACTCAGTATTTTCCAAGCTACGTGCCAGGCAGTAGCAGGAGCTCTAACCCCAGGTCCAATCCGGTCTCAGGACTGAAGCCAGGGCATATATGTGTTCCTTCCTGGCCGGATACAGCCTTTTATGTGTGCTCAGCAGACCTGTACATCTATACAGCTATGGTATAGGATCACAACCCATTTGTAAGTGTCAACAATGGCATTGACACCGCAGGGCTACTTCCCTGAGGGCATATGTAGCAGGCTCACAGAGCTTCCCCAGCATGTGATACCCACTTGGGTCAGATCCACTCATCACCCCCCATGGAAAGGCACTTCCACCCAGAGCAGAACTTGTTCATTTTGTCCTTTGGCCAGCTCAGGCTGTTTCTTGCTCAGCATTACTTTGGAAAATATCACTCTAAGCCAGTTTGTTCTACCTACACACTCTTTGGGGATCCCAGGTGCCCCACACAGATCATTGGTCAATAGGCAACATGGAACTGAGATGCTGGAGCACTAAGCACTGTCTTTTTGTGGATCCATCCCTCAGTCTTTGTACCTCCACCCCCATGCATAGCATGGGCACAGTTGGCATTTTTACGCATGCAAGTGTTGCAGCGCTGGGTGCTTTGAAAAGTGCTGCATCGCTTGCAGTTGTATAAGTTGTTAAATACACATCAGCGCACAAAAATGGCAGTGGTCCGCTTTTGAACTAAAATACATAGAAGGCATTATGGTTCAAAAGTACACCTCGGTCATTTTCTCCATGTTGACGTGCATTTTGCCCCTTATGCAACTGCAAGCGATGCAGTACCATGCACATCAGCTCATGTGCAGAGCAGACATGATTAATCAAGTCTTCTCTGACACACTGGAGCTCCGGCACACATGAGCATGACAATGTATGCGTGTAAATGCTTAAACATGATCTGCCTCACAGAGCTCTGTAAAGATAAAGGGCGCCTGTACACACCACAAGTTTTAAACCTCATTAAATTTAATAGGTTTATAAAATTTAAACTTATTTATTTTGGAGCGTTGCATCTGTGTTTGTATGCATTAGATTTCCAAATGAATTAAGCCGGGTCCCTGGCCGGCACCACAGGAAAGCGGGATTGTCCAGGGCTGACCCCAGGCCTGGGGCCCTGCACCCACCCCATGCCCATGCCCTGCCACACAGCTGTGGAAGCAGGGCGTAAGCAAACCACACAAGAAACAAAAATAAAAACCTATGTACGAGGAGTTTTAGTTTTAAAAAGAAGAAGCAACTTGAAAATGATAGCAATTCAAAGGGGTGAGTTACAAAAAAGTTGGAGCACTATCTGGTGGACAAAGAGGCTCACTACTCATCTTTGAGTTTGCAAGCAACGAATGCATGGAAATGATGCTTTAATTCCTGGTGAGCCTAACTAAACTAGATCTGACGAGTTTTAGTTTAATGCACAGTTAAGATAAGACTTTTAAAGCATCGGGAAATCCCACTCATGCAAATAGACATGCAGTTGCAGCACATGAAAGGGCAAAGAATTGTGGTGTATATATGTGCCCAAAGACACTAGAGTTTGTCAAGTTTCATAGCTTTATAGTTGTTATGCTCAGAAGGGACCTCAGTAGGTCATCGAGTCTGACCCCTGCCCTGGGCAGGAAAGAGCACTGGGGTCATAGGACGGCAGCTAGGTGCTTGTCTAGTCTCCTCTTAAAGAGCCTCAAGATGGGGAAGAGTGCCACCTTGCTTGTAAGCCCATTCCAGATTCTGGCAACCCTTATCATAAAGAAGTTCCTACTGATGTCCAGCCTAAATCTGTTTCTGTCAATTTGTGGCCGTTGTTCCTGGTCATTCCAAGGGATGCCCTGGTAAACAGAGCATCTCCTATTTCTTGCTTCCTGCCCAACCCCGATAAATTTGTAAATGGCCACAAGGTCCCCTCTCAGCCTTATCCCTTGAAGGCTGAAAAGATCCAAGTCCCTCAGTCTCTTTTCACAGGGCCTTACCTGCAGGTCCCCAACCATACAAGTGTCCCTCCTCTGGACCCTTTCAAGGTTATCCACATTCCTCTTGACGTCTGGTGCCCAAAACTGGATACAGTACTCTAACTATGGCCTGACCAATGCTGCATAGAGGGGAAGTATCACCTCCCTGGACCTGTTTGTGATGCAGCTGCTAATGCATGATAGAGTGTGGTTAGCTTTACTGATTATTTCATCACATTAATGGTTCATATATGCTATATATATTTTAGCAATGGAGGTCACCTTTGTACTTAGGGCAGAGGTGGGCAAAATGTAGCCTGGCAGGCCATTCTATCCGGCTGGCAGGGCCCCTAAAAAATTTAGAAAATTCATATTTATCTGCCCTTGGCTGCCTGTCACACAGCCCTTGGTGACTTGCTGAAAACCAGTAAGCAGTCCTCTGCCCAAAGTAATTGCCTGCCCCTGACTTAGGCTGTGTCTTCACTGTATTAAGAAATACCATTTACAGTTTGGAAATGGCTGCCTTTTCAGGTGCAGTTGCTTGACGTTGAATTCCTTATTAAGCAATGTGTTCAGAAAGCTGTGATCCAGCTGGAGGACAAGAGGAACAACCAGAAGCGAGCCACCATAAGGATACAGATCCTCTATGATGCACTATTCCCGGCTCAGAAGAAAACTGCATGTGAGCACAAACTAAAGTCAACTTAGAACCATGGAAAAGTCGGGTTGAAAAGAACTTCCACAGGTCATCTAGTGCAACCCCCGGCCTAGGGCACGATCATCCCTATTGAAACTGCCACATCCAAATGCATTCTGTAACCTCTTAGCAGAAGAGTGCCAACCCTGACACAATACAAGCTATTGCACTTTAACCCATCACGGGTAAAGCAGGGGGGCCATCATGGCTAATACCCGGTTGCTGCAAAGGCTGTTAAAATACACAGAAATGATCCCAGGTAGAGGGCAATGCCCCCACTACAGAGGAAGGTAAAAGCCCCCTAAGTCTGTACCAGTCTGATCATGGAGTAAAATTCCTTCCTGATCCCAAAGGTGGTGACTGGGATCCCCAAGCAGAGGCTAAGACCATGTAGCAAGGAAACTCCCGCTCTAAGTCTCAGCAAGAGCACTGGCACACCGGAATAAAAATTCCCAACCTTGGATATAGCTGACATTTAGTGCCTCTGAAGAAGGCTAAAACCCCCCTGACATGTAGTGGTGCTGGGGTGAGTAATTCCTTCCCAGTTCCATGCAGCAACCAAGGCCCAGAAGCCTGGAAAATTCCCATAGTAGAGCATAGTCAGGTCTATAGCTAGATCATTCCTGATAAGCAACTGTCCAACCTCTTTTTAAAACTTCCAGTGATGGAGAGTCCACACCTTCCCAAGGCATTTTATTCTGCTGTTTCACTGCTCTAACAGGGAAGAAGTTATTTTTTATACATATGCAATCTCAACTTATTTTGCTGCAACTTCAAGCCATCAGTCTGTACCCTGCTCTCTGCAGCACGGAAGAAAAGATGTTTTCTCTCTGCATGGCCATCCTCAAGTATTTGAAAACAGCTATCATGTGTCATGTCCTCTCTTAAGCACCTCATCTGCAAGCTGGACTTGCCCAGTTCCTTATGAAAAGATTATGTAGGTTCTTGTTAATAGCCTTGTGGTAGTCCAAATATACTTTATTCAAAATATTTCATTAGAATCACAGAAAATTAAAGCTGGAAGGGACCTCAGGAGGTCACATCTCATTCAACCCCCTACTCAAAGCAGGGCCAGCCCCAAATACAACATCCCAGCCAAGGTTTTGTTTAGCCAGGTCTTAAAAACCTCCAAGGATGGAGAATCCACATTCTTCCAGGTAACTTGTTCTGCTACTATCATCGAGTCAGAAAGTTGTTTGTAATATCTAAACAAAACTTCCCTTGCTGCAACTTGAGACCATTCCTCCTTGTTCTGTCATCTTCTCCATGTTCTGTCATGACTTGCCCCTGGTGAATCCATGCTGGTTGTTGCTAATCACCTTTTTCTTCTCCATGTGCTTAGAAACCGATTCCTTGAAAATCTGCTCCATTATGTTTTAAGAGACGGACAAGCGGCTAACTGGTCTGTAGTTCCCTGGATCCTCCTTCTTCCCTTTCTTAAATATGGGCACAATGCTTGCCTTTTCCCAGACATCTGAGACCTTTCCTGATAGCCTTGAGTTTTCAAAGATGATGGTCAGTGGCTCTGTAATCACATCAGACAACTCCCTCAACACCCTCGGGTGCATCCCATCCGGTCCCATGGACTTGTACACATCCAGCTTTTCTAAATAGTGACTAATCCATTCTTCTACCATTCTTGGCTGCTCCCCTCCTCCCCACACTGTGCTGCTCTGTGCAGTAGTCTGGGAATTGACCGTGCCTGTTTAAACTGAGACAGTTATAGAAACCCTTCTGGTTCCCTTGCTAGGTGCAACTCCAATTGCACTTTGGCCTTCCTGATTTCATGCCTAAGCAATACTCTTATACTCCTGTCCAAGACTACCATGCCACTACTGCACCCCACCAAGCCTCACGGCAATTCCCTCCCCCACCCTGCATCTGGGTGCTTGCCATCTCTTCCTCCAGGTCACTCACTTCAAGTAGTTATTTTCCCTTTGGCCACCCAAGTAGTTGCGTTGTCAAAGAAGGCGATCAAGTTTGTTTGACACAATTTGTTCTTAGTAAATCCATGCTGGTTGCTTGTGACCAGCCTTTCCTCTTCTAGATGCTTGCAAATCACATCTCTTCTTTCATCTCTCAGTTTGTTCCCCTCCTTATCCACGTCATCTTTATTAGGTGTTTGGTTTTATGTGAAAATGGACACAAAGTAGATGTTGTGCAGTTCTGCTTCCTTTACGTTGTCTATTAAGAGCTGCTTCTGGCAATTTAACTGTGGACCCACAATTTCCTTGGTCTTGCTTTTCTGGCCCACACTCTGTGTTGTCCCTAACCCCTGGCCCTGTCCTGACTCTAGCCTCCTGCAGCTCTCTGGGATTAGGGCTTCAGCCCTTCATGGCATGGGCTGTCCCTGCAGGCACCCCACTCATGGCCTCCATATCAGCCATACCCAGTCCTTTGCTCTACAACCAAACTTTCCAGTACTGAAGTCTGTGGACCTTTCTCCTAGTTCTGTTTCCAGTAGGCACAGAAAAAAAAGAGCTATCTCTATCCTCTCTATAGTCACTCTTCAAGTATTTGAAGACTGTAATCAAATCCCTGCTCAGTCTTTTCTTCTGCACACAAAATAACCCTAGTTCTTTCAGCCTTTCCTTATAAGTCATGCTTCCCAGATCTCAAGCAATTTTTTTTATGTCCACTAGTCTTTTCAAACTGCCTGCATCTTTCTCAAAGTTTGGGACCCAGACCTGGACACAGTACTACAAGTGAGGCCTCACCAATGCAGAATACAGTGGAAGAACCACTGTGCTAGATTCGCAGGTGACATTTCTGTTAATACAACTGACTGAACTGGGATTTTTGTTGTTGTTGGGAGGCATTCTTTGGCAATAGGAGCATCCGGTTGGCTCTTGTTCAGTTTTTGGTCTACTGTAACCTCCTGAGTCCTTCTCTGACATAGTGCAACCTCACCACTCATTCCCCAATCTGTATTTGTACCTGAAATTATTCCATCCCAAGTGTAGGACTTGATACATATCCTTGTTGAATGTCATCTGATTAAATGTGGACTCTTTTCCATTTTGTCCACATCATTCTGGATCCTAGCCCCATCTCGCAGAGTGTTGCAACTATCCCCAAATTGGTATCATTCACAAATTTGCTACAAGTGCACACAATCTCTTTGCCTATATCAGTTATTAAGATGGTAAGCAATATTGGACCTAGTAGAGACTCCTGGGGAACCCCACTTGATACCTCTGCTCAGCTGGACATTAAGCCATTGACGACTGCTGCTTGAGTATGTTGAGCCAACCAGGTATGTATCCACTGTATAGCAGTTTCATCTGGTCTGCATTTCCTTAGCTGCTTAGTGAAAATTTTCTGAAGGACTGTGGCAAAAGTCTTTCCAAAATTAAGGTATATCACATCTGCTGCTCCCACCCACCTGTCGAGCCTGTCACCTTTATCATAAAAGGAAATCAAACAGGCCAGGCATGACTTGCTCTTGGTGAATCCATGCTGGCTATTCCTGATCACCTTGTTCTTCTCTGGGTGCTTTGCAAATAATGGCCATCCTCTATGATCAACATTTTCTTTTGGTCTTCCTGTTGGTTCTGAGATTCTTGTTGAATCCTTTTATATGACTCTTTATGGCTCTTACCAGTTGCATCTCAACTCATGGCTTGGCCTTCCTAATTTTCTTTCTTCCCCTTAGGATCTTGAACTCAATCATTTTGTGGTTACGAGTGGGGGTGGGGGAGGGGAGGGCTCCTGCTTTTCCGCAGCTATCCCCAGCACTTGTAAAAGTCTCATAGCTTTTTTTTGGTTTTTTGCCTCTGTGGAGGTGGGAGGAGGGGCTCCAGGAGGAGGCAGCACCAGCAGAGGGGCTCCCATTTGAGCTCAGCTGGCCCCACCCAACTGCCAGCCCAGCCCACACAGCCAACCGGTGTGCGCGCAGTTGGGCAAAAGCACTGCGGACAGACAGACAGACAGACTAAGTCTTTTATCAGGGCATGCACAGTTGGTCAGAAGTGTTATGGACAGGCAGACAGACAGATAAAAGCTTTCATTATTAGAATTTTTCACATAGCTGACCACAGTTTATCCACAGAGAAGATACTTTCATAGAAAATTTTATCCAGTCTTATTTGGTAATTCTTTTTTTGTTTATGGCTAGTTGCCAATGATTTTATGGGAGTATTGAAAAAGAGAATTTGTCACCTTTTACAAGAACGTGAAGAGAGAAGTCTCAAGCCTAAGGAATGGACCTTCCATCAAGCAATGTCTGGAAAGTTTATACTTGAAGGCACTTCATTCAGGTAAATGTCTGTGTTCTTGGCTAGCATCAACACATTAACCACTGGATTTTCAATGAGCTCCATTTTTTGGAATACAAAAAAGAGGTGATAGGCTCTAGTCACATCATTGGATTGACTACTGGAAAAGTCTCAGATTAGACAGTGAGAAGTTTGATATATGGTAACAACCTCTGTAGAATCATAGAAAATTAGGTCTGAACACAATTCACCAGGTCATCTACTCCAGCCCCCTGGAAAAAAAACAAAAACCAGGCTCATCCCTCTCTAAACTCACCCAGCCAGTCATGTATTTGCATAATCTGGTCTCAGAAACTTCCAGTGATGGAGATATGATTGCCCTCTGTAAGCAATTTGTTTTAGTGCTCAACCACCCTCATCACGAGAAAGTTCCTCTTTATATGCAGCATAAATCTCCCATATTACAATTTCAAATTATAGCATATTGTCCCATGAGATCACCTCAAATAGTTTATCACCAGCCCTCCTTATAACCTACCTTTAGTTATTTGAACCTTGTTATGAAATCCATCTTTTGTCCTCTTCTCTCCAAATTAAATAATTCCAGTTCTTCCAATATTTTCTAGCAAGTCATATTTTATTGCTTTGCTGAACTCTTTCCAATTTATTTACATCTTCCTTGTCTTGCAGCATCCAAAGCTGGATACTGGGGGTGTGCAAAATGGGCCCTAGTCTATTTGGATTCAGCCCAAATCAAGAAAAGTGATTGGATTCATTGATTTGGATCACTGTCCCCAATTTGATTTGGCTGAATCTGAATCTGAAAATTTGATGCTGATTTGGAGAATCAGCAATTCAGTCATAGACACGGATTTAAATGTTTTTTATACATACCTCGAGGTACCAGGTGCAGCTCGTGATTGTTGCGATTCTGGGGAGGATGGAGCGTCTCACAGAAGCAGGCCTCCCACCCCCATGCTGTGTGCTTGGCAGTGAACTCAGAAGTGGACTGGAAGTACAGCTGGTCCACTTCTGGGTCAGCTAGGGAATGCACTGGGTGTGTACACTACAGAGTCGACATATCCTGAGTCCTCTAGAGCACTGCTTCCTAAACTTTTCCTCAGGATAACCTCATTTATTGCCCCATTTCCTCAGCATGCCGTCATTTCCTCAGCATGGCCCTCACTCCCAATCTGAGGTTTGGGAAGCCACAATTTGGGAACCACTGCTCTTAGCAGGAGTCCATCAGTCCAATAACAGTTTTGCTTCTTGGTTTATCTCACGTTGAACATAGAGGTTGGAATTTAGTTATGTTTTGTTAACTGGACATGCTGGAGATCCTATGCCTACACAGCTGTCCTGCTGCAGACACAAAGTTGGGGGTGGTTGGAAAGAGTTGAGAAAACTCATTTTAAAAGACAACTTTTCCCTTCTTTTTAAGGCACGCACTCTGGATTTATGTAGAAGATATTATGGTAAATGTGTTTGCCCAAATTCTAGCAGTAATTGATGCAAACGACAATCTGAATTGTATCTCTCAAGAGACTCCACAGTCCAGACTGTGGCTCCAGATGTTCCAAGATGAATCATTTCTGAAGATTAAGTACACCAGCAAGTAAGGGTCAACTCACTGTAAGAGATCAAACTGTCAGGGCACGTCCAGATGAGTGCGCATGTTCAGTATGTGACGCCACAGACCCATCTGTGATGCACACGTCACACATACAGGTGTTCACTGCACTGCTAATTTACAGTGCAGGGGGGAGGCGGGTTGACACCAGGATATTCCAGTGTAAAAAAAACAAAAAAACCCCCACTCCACTTAAAAAAAGCAGGGTGGTGTATGTGGCAGTAGCATGCACGGCCCAAAACTGGAGCCTGGACAGCTGAAGCCACACTCCAGGTTGCCTGCTGATGGATCTCTGTGCTTGCAACCCCCAGAAGCCCCCAAGACCCTAGGTAAGGCTGCTGGGCCCAGCCACTGTCATGGCTCCAGTCTACCCTACCCCACCTAGACAACATGCCACACGCCTGACCATGTGTGCATGGGCATTCCCCCGGGACAAGTAGCAGTGGCACATACTCTGCTGCTGTTGTTTGTCCCTGGGGAAAGGCACATTTCTGCTTGTGGGGATTCACCTTATAGCCACAGATGAAGACAAAGCATTTTCTTGTCCTACCAAATTTTTTTCAATATCTGTTTTTCAATCATAAAACTAATCAATCAAAAAACATTCACAGTGATTGCATCTACACAGGACACTGATTGTGCACTTGTTACTATGCAGTCATTTAGTACTTGCATACACAAGTGTTAAAGGACTGAGAAGTAGCCAGCATTACCACACCGTGGCATCCCCATATGGCTCCCTGGTGATGCTGACTGAGCAGTGGCTCATTACTCCTGTGCAGTGGTGTCGTATCATGGCTTGTGCCATGGGACTCTACTGCGCAGTAAGTATCTGCATTGCACAGTAAGGATCTCCTGTAAGGGAAGCCAGTCAG
>JAGPOW010003678.1:215472-232202 GCA_030014935.1 Caiman crocodilus | reverse complement strand
TTTTTTTTTTTATGGTTTTCACCCCAACCGTAAGTACTAGGAACTTAGCAGGGAAGAGAATTCTTCGCCCCTTTCCTTGCCACCTGGAAATTCTTTCCCGTGCAGCCCCTTTCTCCTCTCCTTATTGTCAAAACCTGATCTCCTTAAGTCCATGGGGGTGAGAAGCATATTGGAAAATATGGCATGTTTGAAAAAAAATGTAGCCATAGTATTTTGCATATAGTACCCATAGAAATAGTTCACCCAGAATTGATGTGTTTTACCTTTTTTGAAATTGCTGCCAATTTTAGCACATGTGCTCCCTAAACACACTATTAAACAGCACTTTGGCATTTATATAAAGTACAAATTATGGATGATATTAGTCCAAAGCAAAAAGGCTCAGGGTTTACTTTAGAGTTCATTGGGCTAGGCACCATCAGAGTCAACAGTATTTCAAGCCACAACTCAACACTTCTCAATATGTGTGTGTACTCCAGATACTCCCCACAAAGGAGCCGTGTGCTAATTAGGCCCCACTCATGACTGGAATCAGGTGCTTTTGTCATGAGTCCTTGGATCCTCCAAAAATTTGTATGCAGGTGAGGTGCATGGCAACTTGGTCTAGCTTCACCTCATAGGGGTGCATCTCCACATGCAGACCCAAATGATCCCAGGGGCACAAAGTGCTACTGCTTTGTGCCCCAGGGCACACCTCTGCACATGTGTTCTGGCATGTGCCAAATTGTCCTGATTGGGGTTGAGGAGGATGGAGCCAGCACAGGTGCTGGTCCCAGCAGCCTTACTTGGGGTCCTGAGTGCCTCATGGGGCAGGATAGGTGATGATCCAGCTGCATAGAGACTGAAAGTGGGAGTGAAGAGGAAGGCAAAATGTGTTTTTAGGGTAGTGGCTCACCATGACTTGACAGAAAGATGGTGCTGAGGGGGACTGACCATAATATGCACTAACATACATTCTATTCCGTTAGGTTTCACTAATCTATCTGCATTGTAGGTTCCCATCAGCATGTTTTCTCCATATGGGCCCTACAGTTTATAATCATGCTCAGCATTAGCTTTATTTAATTAACTTCCTGGTTGGTTTCCATTGCTGAGCACATACAATTTAGCAGCAGTTTAATGATAGACCACATATTAATGAGGTTTCCTTATATGTGACTGTAGAATGAGGAGCTTTTTCTCAGTGCTGACCAGTGGAAAAAATCTTATCTTATATCCAGGTATATGTGGTGCTAGTTACAAAGTGCCTGGTTCTTACTCAAGCACCTTGGTTCTGTTGCAGCCCCTTGTTTGCTTAAATTATATGCAGGTTATATACTCAGCACTTTTTCCTTTTTATATAGAATTGGTTGCAGGGCTGAGACCTGTTTCACTTATACCATGCAATTTGCCAACAGAAGGATTTGAATACTTTCAAATGCCTGAAAGATGTTTACAGTATAGCTGGAGACGGACAATTCTCTGTGGTCACAGGGGATAGAAGTAGGAGCAATGGCCTCAAGCTGCCTCAGGGGAAATGTAGTTTGAAGATTAGGAGGAACTGTCTGACTCTCAGTGTGGTTAAGCATTGAAACAGGCTGCCTTGAGAAATTTATCTCCATCCATGTAAGTTTTCAAGAGCAGGTTAGATAAACACTTGGCTGCAATGCTTCAGTCAGGGACAATCCTGCCTTGAGCAGAGGGTGAGATTAGATGACCTCCTGAAGTTCCTTCCAGCACTGCTTTCCTATGATAGTTCCCCCCACCCCTGCCCTCCAGCCTCAGACTGTAGGCAGGCAGGTACATGAGCAATGAGTAGGATCAGTCTACACGTGCACATTAAAATATCTGTCCATCTGGGGAAGACTGAAAATTCCCTGGTACATGGCTAGAAAACTCCCATTTAGTTGTGCAAAGGGAAAGAGAGGAGCACCAGCACTGTAAGCTTTTTATTCCAGTGGAGCTGGGACTGATTTGCCCACACTGGGGAGCTGATCATGTAATCACCAAAGAAGTCATAGATTGATGTACATTATTTATATATGTGCTCAGAAGAAACTTAATCCAATTTATTCTTTGGTTTTAGCATACAAACCCACAAGTGACCTGTCACCCTTTGAAGAGTGCATGGACCCAAGTCCTACTGTCAAATCCTCTCTTCTCAAAATGTTGCTCCAATGCAGGTTGTATTCCCTGTTCACTCATAACCCTCTCCTCATACATCCCTCTCCCAGACCAACCCAGGGTACAGGGTATGTGATATTCCATATCCCTTTACTCCTAGATTCAATGATGTTAAGACTCACCTTCAGGAATACATCTCCTTGATGAAAGGAGTAATAACCTCAAGCCAAAGCATCCGGAATGACTTCTACTTCATGGTGGTATGCTGTTTTGAGGTGAGTTCTATGTCTCACACACAAAACTTCTTAAAAAAAAATATTAAGGGTGGATCCAGATGAGCCCACATGTGCCTCTTGTGGCACCTCAAAACAGCTTGAGATGCCACAGGAGGCACGAGGGAACAAAAATAACATTCCCTGCATGGCATATTTGCAGCACGGGCTCAAAATTTGATACCTGGAAATCCACAGAAAAAACTGTAAGGCAGGGCATGGTCCAAGACCATGCCCCAAGACAACTGGGAAGCTGATCCTCCATAGACACACTCTGGTTTCTGGCCAGAGTGTCTCTACTCTGTTTCTGTTGCCCCACCATGTGAGGCATGCTCCCTTAGCATGCTGGGCTAAGAAGAAGCAGGGCAAGGCTGTGGTACAACAGGACCCAGGCATTGTGCCTGGTAAGTTAGGGATGGGCGTGTGGGTGGGTGTGGAGGGATGTGAGGAGTGGCACAGGGATGTGAAAGGGATGTGGGGAGTGGTGGGGGTATGGAGGATGTGGGGTTTGTGGGTGGGTGTGTCAGAGAGGCTTGACTGGGGTCCACCACATGCTGCCCACCCCTGCAGCCCTGGCTGTAGCAGCTAACTGGCACATGGCCTGGTTGCAGGCACAGCCAGCAGTGACGTGTCCCAGTGGGGGCAGGGGTTCTGATTGGTGGTGTGGGTCCTCCTCAGGGCTCACAGCTCCCCCACCACAGGGTCCACAGCTCCCCCCTGAAGGGTCCAGAGCTCAGCCCCACAGAAGCAGCAGAAGCAACCATCAGTGCTCAGGGCCCACTGCTGGCAAAGCCTGCTGCAGTGTGGCATGATGCTGGCCACCTCAGACCCAGCACCACCCGTCCTGCTTGTTGCAGGGCTGACCTAGCTCAGTGTGATGCCGTGCACCTTCAGACCGCACTGAGTCACTTGATCTGTCACCCAGGGCCCAGTGCTGCTTTCAGGGACTGTGCATTGCACCAGGCCAGATCCTGCTTCCATGGAACCAGCCTGACCCAATGACGTGCAGGGCCTCTGGATCCAAGAGCCAGCCTGGTGCCACACACAGTCCCCACAATCAGCTCCAGGCCGGCCCCAGGTGACACTGGGTGCTCCTGGGTTTGTGCTGCATGGGTTGGTGCTGCATGAAGGTCCACAGTGCCATGCCAAGCCTGGCTGGCCCTGTGACATGTGGTACACGTGGCACTGGGTCTGAGGCAGCCAGCACCTCACTATGCCAAAGAGGGCTTTGCCAGCAGCAGGCCCTGAATAGCTAAACACCAGCTGCTTCTGCAGGGAGGGGGAGAGTTGTGGGCCCTGTGAGGGGTGGCTGTGGGCTGTGGAGGAGGGAATGTGGGCCCTGCAGGAGAACGAGTCCATGTGCTGGGGCGGGGGAGCTGTGCCATGTAGGGGGAAAAGGGACACACACCTCCTTAGCTGCCCCCCCACATAGTCTCCCCACACCCACAGTCCCCACACAATCCATCCACACCTACCCACACACCCTACACTCCCCTGCATCCCCCACAGCCACCCACACACTCACCCATATTCCCACACACCACTTACCACCCCACTCCTGCAAACCCCACATCCCCCCATCACATACTCAGTGTGCCCACCTGGCAGACAGGATAAGACCCACTAGCAGGAACTGTGGCTGCAGGGGTAGCTGTGCCTACATCCTAGTTAGTGAAGGGGTCACGGGGGGCTCTAGTTGTTCTACAATAAGGAAACAAAAAGCAAACATCAAAACATAAAAGTATTTAGCATGAATTTTATTATGATGATAGATACACTGGTAAACTTCCAAACAGAATAGGAGTGACATGAGGGGTGGGGTCAAAGGTTCAAAATGTGAAAATAACTCCTCTGGAGGGGGACACTGAGCAGAGACCCTCCAGGCCATACCCACCAGTCCTCAAAGGCATTGAAGGAGCCACTGGACACCACCCAGTGATTCTCTGCCCACAAATGTGCATGGATAAGTGACAGGAAAGTGGCCCCACAGTCTTCCTGGCCAGAGCCTCCTTCCTACTCATATACAGGGCCCACTTGGCCAGGGCCAGGAGGAGGTTGAGCAGGAGGTCCTGGGCCTTGGTAGGGCTGTGGATGGGGTGCCAAAAATAAAAAGAAATGCTGTCTGGTCACAGTACAGTTTTTGAAAGTGTTCTCTCCTCACAACAGGATTTTATGTACTCCTCCTTCCAAGAAAACGCCAGCCAAGAGGCTGAGCACTGCATCACCAGTGCAGACCTGACCACTCCCAGCTATACTGAAGCTACAGAAGTTGATACCCTCCAGTTGATCGCCAGGCTTCGACTGGCCATCAGTCATGTTGCAACTGTGCTTGGTACAGAGCTTCTGAATGGTGAGTGGAGCTGCTTCCTGTTTTTAAAGCATAAGTGGGTGCATCTACATGTTCATTAATGCACTGTAGTCACTGAGCATTAAGTTTAGTACTTGGCTAACCTAGTACTAAATCAGTGCGCAGTAACTGTCACGTGACTTTTTAATAGCGGTGCACTGATACATCAGTCCATAATGTATGGATGGCTACAGGGTGGGATACAGCCACTCCAACATTCACCACCACCTCCTGAGTTTTTCGAAGTCTACCCTTCTGAAGTCTAGGACTTATGTTCTATTAATTGGGATCCTAGCCTTCTGGGAGATGGTGAACCTAATCAGATTATGATCACTGTCTCCCAGAGTACCTCCAAACTTCAGGTCCCCTAACATGTCCTCCCCTTTGGTAAGCACTAAGTCCAGAGTACTTATACTCCTAGTCGGCCCTTCAACAACCTGTGACAGGAACAGGTCATGAATAGCTGCCAAAAAATTAGCTGACTTGGTGGAGCCGGCTCAATGGTCCTCCCAACAGATGTCAGGGTAGTTGAAGCCACCCATGACAATCAGGTCTTTAGTTCTGGCAGCCTCAGCCCTTGCACCTTGACCCAGAAGGTCTCAAGAGATCTCTCCCTGCTATGAAACCTGACCTCTTTCACATAGAGGGCCACCTCTCCTCCCTTCTTCCCAACTCTATCCT
Source organism: Caiman crocodilus (assembly GCA_030014935.1). Taxonomy (NCBI): domain Eukaryota; kingdom Metazoa; phylum Chordata; order Crocodylia; family Alligatoridae; genus Caiman; species Caiman crocodilus. Next base: position 226,799 of record JAGPOW010003678.1, on the reverse strand, counting down.
TCCCGTAAAGCCTATAGCAATCAATATCCACTGCCCAATCATACATCTCACCCAGTCAGGTCTCTGTCAGTTCAGTGAGATCAAAATCTTCATTTGCCAGGAGGAGATCCAGTTCATCCTGCTTGTTGCCCATGCCTCCTCCATTTCCATAAAGGGTAGTTGAAGTCACCCATGACAATCAGGTCTTTAGTTCTGACTACCTAATCCCTTGCATTTTGACCCAGAGGGTCTCGAGCCAGAGCAGAGCAGGGAACAAACACCAGCACACATTGTTCACAACAGCTTTATTCAAATGGAGACAGCTTCAGAGAAGGGGCCTCCTGCCATAAGAGACAGGGTCCTGCACTGAACAATAGGTTTATCCTACATTTATATACTTTGGTTTATACTCATTAACATTAACTCCTCCTTTGTCCCACCTTCTGTTTCACCCATTTCTCATCCCATCTCAAGGTCCGCCTTTGTTTACTGTTTGCTTCATTAGTGTGGAATCACCTATGCATTTCATTCATTTACACGACTTCTTGCTATGAGCACATGTCTAAGACCTTGACTTCTTTTCTTTGGTCAATGGGAGGACTTTGGCCAAAACCTGGAAGCTTCTGGAGGCTTGTTCACCAATCACCAGTCACCTTTTTGCATATGTTCATCCTGGATTCTGTTACCAATTACATGTTGTTTTTCACATTCCAGTCTGGGTTTCTGCCTCATGTTGTACCATCTTCCACCTTTTTTGTACCCCTGTATCTTATATCATTCCTCGCTGTAGCTGGTTCACAGCACACAGACTCACACAGATTCACTTGCTGCTTTTCTCTCAGAAAATACTTTCTGGTCCATGGTGCATCCTGCTACCCCTGGGCTTGCAGTGGGGCTAGGGTGGCTCAGTGGCCAGACTTCATTTCCCAAAAGCCATGGTGGTGATGGGTTCTTCTGGATATCACTGTCACCAGCCATAGCCCCACTTAGATAGGCGAGGATCTACACAGGCAGGGCCCAAGACCTGGGATGCGCACACAGTCTGGGCCCCAGCCATGGCCCACCTGACATTGGGGGTTGGGGTCTCTGCAGTGCCCACTCTGGACTGGCCTGCTTTGGCCATGATGATCCAGGGGAGAGAGGTGTTGCCTTGGCCCACGACATCTCCCCCAAAACTCCCTATGTAGCTCACAGGCCCAAATAATTGCCCACCCCTGGTTTAGAATGTATAAATGCTAAGAAGTGGTATAGCTTTGGCTTGAGGCTAAAACTTAAATCTGTTTGGCAGCTCCAGTTCCAACTACTGGGGTGAACCGTGAAGTTACAGAGAAACAATGTGCCCTTGTGAATTCCATGAAAATATTGGTGGAAAATGCTCAAACACCATGGCCCCAAATATTTCTAATGAGGGCCCTTCTTGACATCCATGGGCTAAAAATCATGAAGAAGGTCCTTGAAAGAGAGCAATGGATTTTGCCAAGAGGATGTGAAACTTCAGAGGTAAATCTCTGTTCAGATGTTGTGAGATTTTTGTACTGACAGAAACTGTCAGAGGATTTGAATAATCTTTCTCTTGGATGGTTAATTAATACTTTTGATGGCAAATTTGTAGCCTTTGGAAACCACGGACGTTATTTAAATTCCTGATTTTTTTAATGTTACTATGTGATTTTTGGGTTTATTTTTTAAATGATTTTGGTGTTTAGCTACTAGTTCATTGCAGAAAAGACCTTCATTCTGGAGCCAAACCCTATTTCACTTTCATGTATTTCAGTGCCACTTACACCCCTGCCAAGAAGAAAACAGAAACTATTCTGCTTTGGTGTATCCATTGCACATGAAATTTCAGGTGTAGGAAAAACAATTGAGGGTGGTAAGAGAAGGGAATTTTCCATCTCATTTAACTAGACTCCTTCCACTTTGCATAGTTCCTGACACCACACGTCTACCCCTCCTGGCTGCACAATGGGACAGTGTCAGGATGAGTCTGCCAGGAGGCAATGCCTAGCCCAAGATGTGGTGGCTAGGACACTTTGGGCATGATTACACAAGGTGTTTACTGTGCAGTAAAATAATTTACTATGCAGTAAAGCATCATGGTCTGCATGTGTGCAGCAATAAGGCCAACACAGACTAATTTACTTTGGCATAGGATAGTCCTGTCAGACACAAGTACTATCCGATAGCAGAGTAAATTAGTGTGCTTAAAAAAAACATACAGATAGTAACATCTGGATTAGTTTAGTCTGGCTCAAATTGAGCCACGGTATATTCAGTCACATTAATTGCACATGTAGATGTGCCCTTTGTCAGCAGATGGGAGGTGCAGGTTCATAATGCACTTTGGGTGAATAAATCCTCAGATCCAAGCCTCCTATTCCCTAGCCAAGTGACTAAAGCCCCAGCAACTGGGCTAAAGGAGGAGAGGGTTCTCATTTCCCCAGTCACTAGTTATGGTGTTCCAGAGACTTAGGTGCAGTTAATCTCCTCCTATGTTCATGTCCATAGGTAATGTCTAACAAAGGAGCTTGTTGCCTTTGAAAATCCATGCCTCTCTGAACCAGTTAGTCTCTAAGGTGGCATGTTGCTCTAACTTCTGTTCCTACTCAAGCAATCCTGTTTTGGACAGAGTGGAGCTTTCTGAGCATGCTCAGAAGGATGAGTGTAGCTGTAAAGAGGTAAATTAGAAATAAAACTGGCAGAAGTGCCACAGATGGCACTTACATTGCTGCATGTGGGCAGATAAGTATAGCTTGGTCTAAGGGCCTTGTCACATCTTACACTGAAAGCTTCAACTAATGGTAATTGGTTTAATGTTGTTTATCTTAGCAGAGCAGTTACACCATAAAGTGTAAATCCTGCTCTGACTGTCCTTCCCCTGCACAGCTGTGATTTGCCATGAGGAGCTTGGTGAGCAGGGGCAGGACGAGGAGCTAGGGGAAGGACCAGCTCACTGCTCCCACCAGGCAGAGCAACTGCTGCATCTCCAGAGCATCTGGTGGCTGAATTCTGGTGCCTCACACTGCTGTTCAGACTGGCTATAGTCTTGCCGGGCAGGAGGCACATCACTTTGGCTGCTGCATGCTCTGGGGCTGTGGCACTTACTCTGCCCAAAGTGCCCAGGGAGTGAGGTATTGTGCCTGACCCTGCTGTGCACTGGCATCCTCACTTGCCTTGATTCAGGAGGGGCCATTGCATCCTGGGATGCTGGAAGACTTCAACTTTGGTGGAAGAGCTGTTGAGAAGGGCCACACCTTAAAGGAACAGTAGCAAAATTAGATGGATTAGAGATAATCCTGCTCTGGAGTGGCATAACTTTAAAGGAAATAACAAGTGCTTTAAGCCATGTAAGAGGTGTTAACAGGCTCCCTTTCCAGAGCTCCAGAAGCCACCTAAAATTATCGTGTAACAAGGTCCTCATAAAAATGAAGTGGGATTTGGCTGTAACATAATGCAAGTGAAAAAATGACCAATTAGTAACTAAGAGTGCATCATCTTTATGTCAAAAAAAAGCATGTGCATTGTCCTTCCAGTGTAATTGGACATGGTTACAGACCATTTGGTGCGTAATGATCTTAATGCTCCTGCTATGGACATAGCCACCTACTGATTAAAACATTAATTCCCTTAGTGCATGGATGTCAGGTCCAATGAAGCCCTGATGATTTCAGCGCTAGGCAGAGCAAAACACCATCTTAATAATGCAAAATCAAAAGAAGACAAGCATCTGACTGTGAGTACTGGTTTTACATTCAATGTAAAATGTCTCAATTTGGTTTGTGATGCATCAGCTGAACCCGGCAGAGAGATCTCCTTGTTATGATATACATGAGACAAGGATTTGACCCATAGGATGAGAATGGTTTTAGTCAGAGTCTCATTTCTTTGCTAGCTCCTCTGCACAGGATGATTTACACCAGAATCATGAGATATGTCAAGGACTAGGGATCTGAGGAAGACAAAGGGAAGTGCAGGTCCCTTCCTAAATGCAGAGGTAATTTAATTATGGATGGTGCTGAGAAGTCTGCAGCATTCTTCAAAAATATAATCAGCTACCAGATGACAAACACAGATGGTAACAAGAACAGGGAAAGAGAGAAACAACCTAGTGTAGTGGAAGAACAGGTTGGGGATTACTTAGAGAAGTTAGAAGTTTTCAGGTCAGCATGGCCAAATGGGACACACTCTAGAGTAATGAAACATTTTAGGTTATTTCAAAGCTATTAGCCATCTTCTTTGAGAACTCTTGGTGGATCCCAAATGAGTGGAAAAGAACAAATATAGTGTCTACCTTTAAGAAATGGGAAAAAAAGGATGATCTGGGAAGTTAGAGACCATTCAGCCTGAGCTCAAAGCCAGGAAAGAACATGGAGTAGATCTGTTTCTTAGTACCTGGAGGAAAAGAAAGGTGATCAGGAACATGAATTCCTCCACAATAAGTCATGCCTGAACAATTTGATATTTTCTATGACTAGGTGGATGAGGGGAGCAGTAGAAGTGATGCCTTGACTTTAGCAAAGCTTTTTACATGGTCTCCTACAACATTCTGATTAGCAAGATAAGGAAATGGAGACTAGCTGAAATTACTCTAAGGTTGATATGTACATGGTTGGATCATCATGCTCCAAAGAGTAGTCATCAATGTCACTTTGTGGTTGGGAGGAGGTATCAAGTGAGGCTTTCCAGAGGTCTGTCCTGGATCTGGTACTTCATAATATCTTCATTCATGATTTAGAGGATGGGCTTGAATATGTACTTAGCAAATTTGCAGATGACCACAAGATGGATGGTGTTGTAGACATGCTGGAAGGTAGGATTAGGAACTGGAATGAGTCTAATAAACTGGATACATGATTCAAAATAAATGGAATGAGTTTTTGTGAGGACAAGTTCAAAGTCTTGCATTTGTGACAGTATAATATTATGCACAAATACAGACTGGAGAATGACTAGTTAGATGTAAAAGGACATGGGTGTTAGAGTCGACTGTAAACTGTGTGTAAGGGAAGACTTGTTGCAATGAAAGCCAGTAGAATACTTGGCTGTATTAACTAAATTGTTGCTTGAGAATCAAAAGAAGTGATTCTTCTTCTCTATTCAGCACTAGTGAGGTTTCCCCTAGAAAAATGAGTCCAGAAATGTGTGGACAAATTAGAAAGAGTCCAGCAGAGAGGAGCAAAAATGTTGAGATGCCTGGGAAACATGATTGGTGAGGAAAGGCTAAAATCCCTGAGATTATTTAGTCTGGAGACGAGAAGACTGAAGTGAGATTTTATGTAGTTATATAGATCATGATGATAGACATTTCTTTGTCACCACAGGGGATAGGACAAGGGGAAAAGGCCTTAAATGGAAGCAAGGGAGATTTAGCTTGGCTACTAGGAAGAATTTGTGCACTTTGAGGATGGTTCAGTATTGGAACAGATACCTGAACTGGTTGTTGAATCTCCCCCTTTGGAAGTGTTTAAAAGCAAGTTAGACAGATACTTGACGTGGGAATGATCCTGCCTTGAGCAGGGGTTTGGATTAGATGTGAATTCCTCAAGTTCTTCCCAATCCTACGTTTCCATGATTCTGCTATTCTAGTTCCTTCTGATCTTAAATGTCCCCAAGTGGCTGCATATATTTCATTCAATTATCTTTCAGTCTGTCATGAAACAAATGGAGAGCATCCTAGAGGCACCATTGCTCTCAGAGGATCCCACAGAAAGGCTGAAAAAGATCATGAATGCTATAAGAAGTCACGGCAACTCTACCTACCTGGAGGTGGTGTTCCACACTGCTGTCATGCTAAGCCTGTCCCAGAGGCCCATCACCCAAGTCTTCAGATCCATCTGCTTTGAGCCTAGTACAGTTAAGGTAAGTCAAAAACTGGAGCTGAAAAAAATAAAGATTTATAAATAGCTATCAACACCAGGAGCTTTGTGATGTTCAAGCTCCACCCTTCATATGTACCCTCGGCCCCAATCCTAGCCACACTCTGGAAGCATTCTGGTCCCCAAGACAAATTGCAGCAGATTTTTAGAGCCTTGGCACTTGTGGATGTACACATGGAGTCTACCATAGACTTTAAATAACCCCACCACTTCTCATCACCCTTGTCTTCTCTTTTTGACTATGTGTTGTCTTTCCATAACTGTAAGTCAGAGACTTTGGATTTTTTTAAATTTCTAGACTGTAAAACCACTGTTCATCTATTTCCCCTCTTCCACCTTGAAAAGCCAACCCCAAGGCCATCAGGGGGTGCATCTAGATGTGCATTGCAGTTATACATGCATTAATGCACCTTTGCTACTGCACATTAAGGTTAGTACCGCTAGTATGAGGTACTTTAGAGCAGCTTTTGCCATGGTGTGCTAACGCGCAGTAGAATTAGTCTACTGTGCATTAAATGTCTTGTGTAGATGTGCCCAGGATCCCTTATTCTGCGGAGACTACATGAAAGTATTATTCATAGATTTTAAGGCAGGAACCAAACATTGTAGCCATCTGGTTTAATGTCCTGCATCACTCAAAGTGGGGGAATGCCACCCAGTTACTAGGGCTGTACAAAGCTTCGCATCACAATTCAGATTCAAAGATGATTTGAGAGATTCAGAGGCTGAATCTACAAATCCAAATCCAGTCACTAGAAGCTTGAGGCTTTCTCAATCTATTTGTAGCTTCTGAATCTATTTGGAAATGATTCGGCGATTCGGCCATAGGGTATACTGGGGAATCAATGAAATAGCTATAACTTTGTTGGGTTTCGGCTGATTCAGATTACACTTGCAGGGTTGGTAGCCTGTTCCCTTTCCTTGCACTGTTATCGGCTTCCTGCAGCCTGGTGGTGGGAGACGGGGATAGCCCGGGCTGCACTCCCAGGTGCTGCTGGGAGCACAGCCCTGAGTCTCCCCTGTGTCTCACCACCTCGCTGCTGGCTGCTTCAAAACGTTTCAAAACATTTCGACTAGCCTCATTTTGTTTCGAGGCTGTTTTGAAGCCCTTCATTTTTTATTCAATGTCACTGTTTCAAGCTTGAAATGAGTCAAAACAGTGTTGAATTGAATCAGCCAGTGAAATTTCACACAGTCCTAGTTTCTAGTGTTTAAAAGAATAATGAGACTGGCCCAGATGAAAGCTCCTTGATGCAGTGTTACAGGCTAGTTTTGCTTCTTAATCACCTGCTATCATGCTGTTATGTTCTCGGAAAGGCAACTTTGCTTTCATTTGGCACTTGATGAACCTTGGGCTGAGCTAGGTTCTACTGCCAGCTCTGCCACATACTGCTTCTATGACTTTGGGCAAGTCACTAAACCTTTCTTGTCCCCTGGTTTCTGCTCCCATTCTGGAAGTTCCCTGGGGCAGGGAAATATCATTGTATGTCTGGTCACCTTTACATGTGGTGGTGTCCCATTCCTCCCTCTCCACTGTGAGTCTGCACTGTCCATTTTTGCTCAGGACAGGAGCGGAAGACAATCTGGATCAGTTCCAGCACTGACACAGTGACCTACTCCTGTCCTGAGCAACAACCATGCACCCTAACTGCTATGGTAGAGGTGTAGGACTGGTTTTTGTTTTGTTTTATCTGCAAGGACACATATCTTCCCACCATGCCAGATGACCGCTTCTTTGATACAAAGAACTGGAAAATGGATGAAGTAACGAAGTTATGGAGTAAGTGTCAGGGAAATAATTCACTAGTGTTTCTTGGGTGCTGGCAAGCATGTCATTCTCATAGCATGAGTGGCGCTTACTTCAAGACCTTCCCTTTCCTTTATCCCTACTGATGTATTCCCAAAAGAGGTCCCTTTGCAAGCTCCCTCCCCACAAGACCTCCATGAACACCGTAGTGGAGGTGTGTTTGGGAATACGCTGTGTGACACACAGGAGCGAGGCAGATCCCTGCACCAGTCACACTTCAGTCGGACCAAGTGTCCAGTTACTCAGGATTCATTCCATGATGTTATTTATTTTATGGAGAGGAAGAGGTACATCCACAAATTGCCCCATCAGTTGGTGTTGATGGGACCACCCTGACAACCCCAGCAAAGTTGCCCACCTACTTTCAGTACTTCTCTGTTGGTGACCAGGTAATCTAATTTCTTTTTCACATGCAGGTTGCAAGTGTGGACAGATCTGGTGCATTGATAGGGTAAGTAGCCATTAGATGCCATCAGGATTCTTGTTACATCTCCTTGTCTTTAGACTGTATAGTCAAACACAAAGGCAGCAGGGGCAACTGGGGCCATCAAGTCCAGTCCTCTGAGCTGGAAGCTGACAGGAATCCACCTGAAACAGCAAAGAGCCTTGCCCCACTCAGCTGACTGGGAATCTGTTCTAGATCCTCAACTCTTCTGGTGATTCAGAGCCTCACGGTTTCCAGCCTAAGTTTATTGTTGGCCAGTTCACCCCCACCTGCTCTTGTGCCATCATTGCTTGTAGCTGCACTAAATCTCCTGCCTCCCTAGTGCTAGTCTCCCCTGATGCATTTACTATCAGCAGTCAGATTCCTCTCAGCCTTTACTTTGCTAGGCTCGATAAGTCCAGCTCCTCCAGTCTCATTTCATCCAATGGACTGTCCATTCTCCTAAGCATTTTAGAGCCCCTTTCTGCGCCTGCCTTACTTTGAAATTGAAAGTTGCTCTCATGGGTCTCTACCAGGGCCAACTGGCTTGCCATGAGCGCAGAGGCTCTCAGGCCCAGGTTGATATTACATGCAATCTACCCTCCATAGAAATAAAAGGTGAGATTCATAATGATAAAACATAGAAATTTAGGGTCAGAATCATAGAAAGTTAGGGTTGGAAGGGAACGCGGGAGATCACATCTAGTCCAACTCCCTGCTCAAAGTAGAACCAGCCCCAATTGCATCATCCCAGCCAAAAATTTGTCAAGCCAGGTCTTCAAAACCCCCAAGGATGAAAAGTCCAACATCTTTCTGGGTAAACTGTTCCAGTGTTTTACTACCCTCCTAGTGAGAAAATTCTTCCTGATATCTAACCTAAACTTCCCTTGCTGAAACTGGAGACCCTTGCTTCTTGTTCTGTCATCTTCCACCACTGAGAACAGTTCAGATCCATCCTCTTTGCAACCCCCCTTCAGGGAGTTGAAGGCTGTTATTAAATCCCAGTTTCCTCAGCTTGTCTTCACAAGTCATGTCCCCCAGTTCCCAAAGCATTTCATTGCCCCCTGATCCACTCTCTCTTTCTTCTTCTTTTTATAGAGGGGGTGGGACAAAAGTGAACACAGGACTCCAGATATGGCCTCTCCAGTGCTGAACAGAGGGGAAGAATCACTTCCCTTTATCAGCTGGCAACACTTCTACCAGTGCAGCTCAGGATGCCATTAGCCTTCTTGGCAAAAAGGGCACACTGCTGGCTCCTGTTCAGCTTATTGTCCATTATCACTTCCAGGTCCTTTTCTGCAGAGCTGCTTCCCAGAAAGTCACCCCTAGCCTGTCCTGGTGCATGGGATTGTTCCCTCCTAAGGTGCAAGGGTTGGATTCATGCAATCCATACTAAAATTGCACCTAACCCCTCCTGTATCTGGCCCAGACCTCATGTTTTAATACAGAAAACTTCACTGCTGGTCTTCCAAGTGGTTTCCAAGCTCCAGAATGAACAACCCTTCCTGTATGTAGCTTTGACCCAGGAGCACAGAAGAGCTTTAAGCAATGACTGAATGTGGGACCTCCACATCTGAGAGCAGGGGCACTCTTTGCCTGAGCTGAAAAGCCAGTTTTTGACATGTCTGTTTGTAACTGGTCACCCATTGTGTGTGTCAACAGCTACTGAACAGCGTGGTACATTGAGTGGCCAAGACCAGCAGCTTCTTTATTTTCTGAATGTACAGACCACTAACAGCCCTCCAAATTTCTTGAGAAACACAATCGACCCTTAATGTACAGCCAGGGCCCTACATCCAGAAAGTAGAGAACCTGCTGGTCGTGGCATTCTTTACAGCATCCACCCCTCCTTTCTTGCTTCTCCTGGCTTTGTTTGCATATGTTTGGGTGCACTCTTTGAAGACATGCCCCTTCTCTCCACATAAGCAGCAGCAATAGTCCTGCTTGCTGTCCTGAGCCCCATGGCCAGATTCCTTGCACATCACACAGAGCTTGGTCATGCACAGTGCAATGAGGTGGCCCTGTTCTCCACACTTGTGGCAGAGCTTGGGCTGTCCCAGGTGGTAGACATTGCCCCAGGGGGGCCAAGGGTGAAGGTGGGGAGGAGGTGTTGTACCCAACCTAGAATCCCAAGTCCACTTTTAAGTGTTACCTTAGTTCTTCGGTCCCCATTCAGATCTTAAATTCATTCCATTTCCCCTAATTTTTCACAATATCTATTCAGCCAGAAAGTCAGGTCCTCTTGCTTTACCTGAGCTGAGTACATTTGGATTGTAACCAGCTTTTCTGCTGTCCTTCTTCCCCCCAGAAACTCAAATCCTTTCAGCCAGGGGTTGTCCTTAGCTGTTTCCAGCAGCTGCAAGAACTCTGTTCTGTTCCTTGTCTCACATGCCTAGGCCCTGCCCCTCAACCAGAAGGCTCAATGAGAATACCACCTGAGCCCCTGTGCCCCACATCCTTGCACCCAGAGCCCTGTAGTCACTTTTGATCTGCTCAGGGTCACCCCGGCAGCAGCAGTGGTGCCCACATTGAAGAGCAGCATGGGATAGTAATCAGAGGGCCAGATGAACTACCTGAAGGGTGGTTACTAAGAGGATGGAGCTGAACTGTTCTCAGTGTTGGCAAATGACAGAACAAGGAGCAATGGGCTGAAGCTACAGCAAGAGAACTTGAAGTTGGATATTAAGAACAACTTTCTCATGAGGAGGGTGGTGAAGCACTGGAGCAGGTTATCCAGAGAGGTTGTGGAATCTCCATCCTTGGAGGTTTTTAAGGCTTAGCATGACAAAGCCCTGGCTGGGATGGTGTAGTTGGGGCTGGTCCTGCTTGGAGCACGGGTGGGACAAGATGTGACCTCCTGAGGTCCCTTCCAACTCTCATTTTCAATTCTATGTCTTGGTAATTTACCTGTGACATATCAGCTCTGCACTCTAGGAAAGCAGCAGTTTTCTTGAGACAGCAGGTCAGGCCTGCAGAAGGAAGTCTCCAACCACAATCAACAGTCACTTCCTCTTGGTGGCAGTGGTCTCAATCCTCCCAACTTGGGGGATGTCCGGCCCAGCCTTCTCCACCAGTGGAACGTGCTCTTCTTCCCCAGTCTCTAGGGCTTGATATCCTTTCTTCAGGCAAACCACTGCATAGTTTCATAGTTTCATAGTAACTAGGGTCAGAAGGGGCCTAGAGCAGGCCATCTAGTCTGACCCCCTGCCAATGGCAGGAAACAGGTGCTGGGGTCACAGGA
>JAGPOW010003678.1:175132-185477 GCA_030014935.1 Caiman crocodilus | reverse complement strand
TCCTGTGACCCTGGCACTCGTTCCTGCCATTGGTGGGGGGTCAGACTAGATGGCCTGCTCTAGGCCCCTTCTGACCCTAGATACTATGATACTATGATTAAGACTTGTATATGTGTGAGAGACCAGCAGGAAAAAATTATGCTGAGGGTAAACCAGCGTGGGTTCATAACAGGCAGCTCGTGCCTGACTAATCTAGTCTCTTTTTATGACCAGGTTACAAAACACCTGGATGCAGGAATAGAGGTAGATATCATTTACTTAACTTCAAGAAGACCTTCGGTATGGTATCCCACCCCATACTGGTGAACAAATTAAGAGACTGACTTGGATCATTACACAGTTGGGTGGGTGGCAAATTGGCTAGAGGGTCGCACTCAGAGAGTGGTGGTGGAATGGGTCGGTATTGGCCTGGAAGCGGGTGTGGGCAATGGGGTCCTGCAGAGCTCAGTCCTTGGATGGATAGTCTTCAATTTCTTCATCAGCAACTTGGACAAGGGAGTGAAGTGTACTCTGTCCAAGTTTGCGGATGACACAAAACTTTGGGGTAAGTGGACACACCGGAGGGCAGGGAACAGCTACAAGCAGACCTGGACAGGTTGGACAAATGGGCAGAAAACAAGAGAATGCAATTCAATGAGGAGAAATAAAAAATGCTGCACCTGGGGAGGAAAAATGTCCAGCATACCTACTGCCTAGGAAATGACCTGCTTGGAGGCACGGAAGCAGAAAGGGATCTTGGAGTCCTAGTGGATTTCAAGATGAACATGAGTCAGCAGTGTGATGAACTCATCAGAAAAGCTAACGGCACTTTATCGTGCATCAGCAGATGTATGACAAACAGAGCCAAGGAGGTGATACTTCCCCTCTATTGGGTGCTGGTCAGAGTGCAGTTGGAGTACTGCGTGCAATTTTGGGCACCGCACTTCAAGAGGGATGCGGATAACCTGGAGAGGCTGCAGAGAAGGGCCACTCATATGGTTAAGAGCTTGCAGGCCAAGCCCTATGAGCAGAGGCTGGGGCACCTGACCTCTTCAGCAAGAGAAGGTTGAGAGGTGACCTTGTGGCTGCCTATAAATTCATCATGGGGATGGGAAGGAAATTGGTGAGGCTGTGCTCACCAAGGTGTCCCTGGCGGCCCCAGGAAATAATTGCCACAAGCTAGCAGAGAGCAGATTTAGACTGGACATTAGGAAGAACTTCTTCACAGTTAGAGTGGCCAAGGTCTGGAACGGCCTCCCAAGGGAGGTGGTGGCCTACCCTGGGGGTCCTCAAGAGGAGCTGAGATGGGCATTGGGCTGGGGTCATCTGACCCCAGGACTCTTTCCTGCCTTTGCAGGGTGTTGGACTTGATGACCTATTGAGGTCTCTTCCTGCCCTAATATCCATGAATCTGTGTGCCCCGTCATCTGCTTGGTTAGCAGATGAAGCTTCACCATACCAGGATGGCCGAGTGGTTAAGGTGTTGGACTTAAGATCCAATGGGCGTATGCCTGCGTGGGTTCAAACCCCACTCCTGGTAGCTTTTGGATGCACACCTTGCAGGGGTTATTTGACCCCAGAAGTCTTTCCTGCCCAGAGCAGGCCCCAGGTGATCTCATAAGGTCCCTTCCATCCCTAAACATCTGTAAATTTGTATAGTAAAGCACTGAAAGGGGTTACTTGGAGGTGTTTAAGACCTGGGTAAACAAAGGCTTGGCTGGGATGATGCAGTGGGAGCAGGGGTTTGGACTAGATTTGACATCCTGAGGTCCCTTCCAGTGCAGAACATGAAGCTCTCATGTTTTTGGAAACTCTTCTTCACAGTTAGGGTGGCTAGGATGTGGAAGCAGCTTCCTAGGGAAGTTGTTCTTGCTCCTACCTTGGGCATCTTTAAGAGTAGATTCGACCGGTACTTGGCTGGGGTCCTGTGACCCTGACACTCGATCCTGCCACTGGCGGGGGGTTAGACTAGATGGCCTGCTTAGGCCCCTTCTGACCCTAGATACTATGATACTATGAAACTATGAGATGAAGAAATGCAAAGAGAGAGAAAGACAGTGACAGATAGAGAGAGAGAGAATGATTGAAAGGGGGAGGCAGACATTGAGGGAGAGAAGAAAATTGAGAGAGATTTTGAAAGAGATTTTGGGAGACAGAGAGGTTGACAGAGTGGTATTAGAGAGACATTGGTGGGGAGAGATTAAAAAGATGGTAGAGTGAAAGAGAGAAATTGAGAGAGAAACTAAGAGTGATAAAGATTTTGAGAAACTGACAGATTAAATTATAGAGGCCATTCTGAGAAAGAGGGATACATGGATGCTGAGAGATTGCGAGAAAGAGGGTGATAAGTGGAGATTAATTTCTAGACAGTAGACATGCTGATAACCTATAGTTCTTAAACCTCCTTTCCCTGCAAGGAACTAGGGCCAGGTCCCACATCATAGACCATGAGAGCTGAAAAAGGGTCACATCTAATCCAATCCCCTGCTGCAAGCAGAACCAGCCCTGAGTACATCATCCCAGCCAGGACTTATTCTAGCTGTATCTTAAACACCTCCCAAAATGAAGACTCCACCTGCTCTCTAGGTAACCTATTCTGTAGCAAGAAACCTTTTTGCCTACACCCCCCCAGTGTGAAGCTCCTCCATATGGCAAAAGCCCCTTTTGCAGTATTGTGGGGGGAAGTGGGCACACTAGAAGGGAGGAATAGGCAGCAATCAGGCCTGGACAGGTTACAGGGATGAGTGGATGAGAACAGGATGGGTTTCAACACTTACAAGTGCAAGGTGCTGCACCTGGGAAGGAGGAACCAGCAGCAGACCTACAGGCTGGGGAACTCCTTCTTCATCAGTACAGAGGCAGAAAAGGATCTTGGAGTCATTATTGATGCCAAAATGAACATGGGCCGACAGTGTGGGGATCCAGTCAGGAAGGCCAACTGCACCTTGTCATGCAGCTACAGATGCATCTTAAGCAGCTCCAAGGAGGTGATCCTCCCCCTCTGCGCGACACTGGTCAGGCCACAGTTGGAGGACTGCATCCAATTCTGGGCACCGCACTTCAGGAGGTATGTGGACAGTATGGAGAGGGTCCAGAGGAGGGCTACTCGCATGATCAGAGGGCATCAGGGCAGGCCTACGAGGGGAGGCTCTGGGACCTGAACCTGTTCAGCATCCACACAAGAAACCTGAGGGGGGATCTAGTGACCTGTTACAAACTAGTCAGAGGGGACCAACAGGCATTGGAGGAGTCCCTGTTCCCCCGAGCACTACCAGGAATGACTAATAATAACGGTCACAAGCTAGCAGAGGGTAGATTCAGCCTATACATCAGGAGGTGCTACTTAACAGTCAGGGCGGCTAGGACCTGGAACAACTTCCAAGAGATGTGGTGCTGGCTCCTACCCTGGGGGTCTTTAAGAGGAGGCTGGACGAACACCTTGCTGGGGTCATTTGACCCCAGTACTGTTTCCTGCCGTGGCAGGGGTTCGGACTTGATAATCTGCTCAGATCCCTTCCGACCTGACCAACTATGAAACTATGAGAACTGGGGAGTCACCAAAGTCTGCCAGAGAGGGATAAAAGGCAGTGAAGAATGAACCCTCAATGGTGCTTTCTTTGATCTGACCAGCACCCTGCCTGTCCAGCCAGAAGGACCAGCTGGCAACTCCGTTCTGAAGCAACATCTCACTGAAAGAAGCCTCGACTGTCCATCGATGGTGGACTCCAGTTCTTGGAAATAGCTATATCTTGCAACCAATGCTTAGTGTTCATAGCTATCTACTCTGTGTGTGTGTGTGTGTGTGTGTGTGTGTGTGTGTGTGTGTGTGTGTGTGTGTGTGTGTGTGTGTGTGTGTGTGAGAGAGAGAGAGAGAGAGAGAGAGAGTCCTAGCTATGCTTGCACTGTGAAGTGTGCATCAGGGTTTTGTATTTCACCTGTTGTGAATAAGCCTCAGCTTAGCACGACTTTCAGATTTTACTGTAGTCTTTTAACAGACTTAAGGGGATTACTTGGAGTGTTCATAAACATTGTGGGGAGGATGTCCACCAGTCATCCCAGGAAAAGTATGGCAGCAATTGTGGCCAGGCCTCCAATGGGCTGGATGCCCTGTTGGAGTGGGACTCTGGTTGCCAGGGTTATGGGGCCAGGCACTTAGGTCTTCAGAGCCCTCCCCCCTCCCAGCAGTGCCCAAGCCCCAGTTGATGCCCACTGGCGGCAGTGGCCACTGCCACAGAACAGAACACAAAGCCCGGCTCCCCTTCCCTCATTGGCGGCATGACCAGAATGGAGCCTATGGCGGGAGGGGGGGGAGTGATGGGCCTGGACCTTGGCCTCCCACCTTGTTTCCCTCCCCCCAGGGCCTCTTCAGCCCAGCAGGCAGGACCCGGCACAGAAGAGCAGAGTGGGATCAGGTTGGCAAACTCAGTGCTGACACTGAAGGCACCAAGCCACCCTGGGGACATGCCCCCTGCCCACCCAGGAACAGCAAGGGGTACAACTCTGTGTCACCACCCCAGTTTTGCCAGGTGGGCAGAGGTCATGTTACTATGGTGATGCAGGACTCACAACAGCGGCACTTAGCTTGTCCACCTAGCCTCACTCTGCCTTGTTCCACCAGGTCCTGCCCACTGGGCCATGGAGGCCCCAGCTGGGATAGCAGGGTGGGGAGCCACTAGCCTGCAGCAGGCAGCCTGCCCCTGTGCACAGATCTGGGAGGTACATGTCCCCCACAGGCTTCCCTCAGAGTGTGCGCAGCAGTGGGGGGCTAGCCCTGCCCTCTGGCCCCCAGATGAGCCTCCTGCAGCCCCATCCCACTCTTTTCTGAGGCCTTGTGGCCACAAATTGCCTCAGGTCTCAAGCCCCACACACCGCCAGGGCTGGGCAGCAGCCCCAGTGCAAGCCCCAGCCCTGTCCAACTCCCACCCTATGGAGCCTCAATCACCCCTTGTCCCACAACTTACCTGTGGGGAACTGCTTTCCAGGCTGCCTGGCAGTGATGTGCACATGTGAATGTGCACATGCACATAGCACCCCCTGCCTGATTGCCCTTCTCCCACTCCTCCCAGCTCCTTGCAGGCTGCAACTCTGCTAGCCTTCGGAGATCTCTGCAAAAATGAGAAATCCACATTTTCTTCCATCACAGGGAAAATCCATGGTTTTTTTTTTCCATTTTTCCATGAGAAATGAAAAACTCGGCTCCTGCTCATTACTCCAAAAAGCTTTAGATTAGACTACTTCCCTAGTGATGCCAGTTCAAAGCCACTATTATTTGGGATGGGTTTCTGTATGCACCTATGTAAGCAGACCAGTATGCATAGCCATGTCAAACGTGAATTTTTAGTGATTGCTCCTTATATGTGTGACCAGTATTATCTGAAGAGGAACACTTAATCTATCAGACGCCTTATTGCCTGATGAAAGTCAAATCTTATAAAATGACAAATTACAAGTTTACTCAAAATTATGGCTCATGCAAACACAAGCTGAAGAGAAATTATGGTTTCCCAATTCAATTTGGATTCAGTGACTTAGCCTCCAAATTGGGTCAAATCTTCTCTGAATCAAATAGGTAATTGAAGCTTTACACAACGCTACTATCCACCCTGCCACAACACCAGGCATCACACCTGAACCTGCCACAGGAAAAGCAGGAGGACCACAGTGGCCAACACCCTGCTTCTATAAAGGTGTTTAATAGATGCTCCAAAGATCCCAATTAGAGGCCATGTCTGTCCCCGCTCCCTCCCTGAGGGAGGCAAAAACCTCACAAATCCACACCAATCTGCCCAGGGGGTAAAATCCCTTCCTGACCCCAAATGTGGCACCCTGGGCCAAGATGCAGAAGTATGACTAAAGCAGAAGACACCTAAGTCTATTTCTTAGTGACAACAAAGTGAACCTTTCCTGTTGCAACAATGAGCCTGATCATCCAAGCAAAGAAAGAAATCAGCACATCTAGCTAAACCAGTAATGGGGTCAAATTAAACAGAGCAGAAAGCTTGAAAGAAGATATTTTGCAAAAAGCCCTTAAAATAGGTAATCCACTCTAGCTTTAAAATTGCTGGATGCAGTGAATTACGTAACCAAATGTGTTGGGTAGCATTTTGCTGAAACAGCGATATTTGTTTTAAGTATCTTAGAGAAGTTGTAAAAGCAAAGTAGCCTAGTCAGTGAAGGTTATAATCAAAGGTGAAAAGCAAACAGGATGCTGGCAGTCAGCATTTCATGATGGTGCGGGACTGAAAATGATGTCTTCCCTTCCAGAATTTTGATTTTCCCAAGGATGTAAAATCCCAATGGCTTGGCATCTTGCAGATACATACAAGAAATGGTTCTGTCTTTTTATTGATGTCTTAATGAGAGACAAAAAGGTAAATAAACCAGCCAGAGGGTGCATGCCGAAATAAGCCATGTGTAGGATACACACAGCAAATTCTGACTTGGATGGTGCCTGCTAAAAAGGACGGGAAAAGCATTCATTGGGAAAGGTGGTGGTGGTGGCAATCGTTGATCCTCCTGGATCATGGCGTATACATAAGGGCCAGCCAGACCTTTGATGCCTGGGCAGGAATTTTTTTTTGGAGTAGCAGAGCCTTCCCAGACCTTCCATCAGGCCACTGAGACAGAATCCAAAGACCAGACTGAGTCCAGGTGTTTGGTGGTGCCTCTATGGCTGTAGTTGTATAAGTGTCTGGGAATCAAACCCAGGTCTCCTGTGTGGTAGACAAGGATTCAGGAAGGGTAGTGATAAAGGGAATTATAACTGTACCTTAATTTACAAGCCTAAGCTTGCAAAAAGAGTCCTGGTTATAGACAGACTGTAGTCTTGCTTTCCAAAGGCCAAGTGGACCCACATTTCTGATAACCAGAGGTGGACCAGATGACTTCCAGAGGTCCCTTCCAGGCCTGGGTTCCTATGCTGTATGATTCAATTATGTTATCATGCAACCAAACCGTATTTATTTTCTTCATAGTCAAACTTGGGAAAAGACAGCACCAGCCAACATCAGGTGTTCAACCATGTGTACAGACTTTTACATTTGCACAAACAACTTGAGCAGATACTTCCAGGAGCATGTTCATGGAGGGCATTGGCACCCTCTGCTCTGAATGCCTATGAAACTCCCATGTTCACGTTCCCTTTAGGATCTAGCCCATTCTTTTGTATGCAGACATGAACACCAAGATGGAAAGGGTTAATTTATATACACCACCTCCTGCAATTCCCTTAGCTGGAAGGCAGATTGATTGTTGTAACGGTCAATGTCTCTGAAGTCCTTCCTAGGGGAGCAAAGGAAGAGAGACTCATAGGCTGTATAAAAACCTCTGCAAAACCCTAGCCAACTGAAGAGTCATGCAGTCTGCCTAGGACTGTCACATTTGCTGAGGGTGAAGAAGAGACAGCTGGATCCAGGTGAGCTGGGGCAGGTCACATTACATTTAATCCAGGGTCCTTCTCCAATACTAATTTAAAGCCAGTGGAAAACTGTGCCCTGCCACATGGGTGGGGAAAGTGTAATGATTTGATTATTTCATGCTAGCCAAACAGACAGATATCTGCTAAGGAATCACTGACTTTTCCAGAAACCTTGGGAGCTCAGGTTACCCAAAGAAACTTTGTTCTGTCCTCTTGGATAAGCACATTACAATAGGTATTATATCAGGGACTCATTTCCTGGAGGCCTCATGCCAACACCAGTAATATTTTCTTTTGATTCAGTTAAGAACCAAGAAACTGTGGAGGAAAGTTGAAAGGTTAAATCGCAGCTTGGGGGGGTGCTTTCTGAAAGTTTAAACTGCAGTATGGGGCTTTCTGAGACGTTAAAAGTGCAGCTTGAGGCGTGTAGCTTAGGTTTGCAGCTTTTTTTCATTTTGGTACACACTCTTAATCTTCCTCATTTTATTGTGCAATTCTTATGCAAATATAAGTAACGTGTTTTGTCCTTTTCTGTCTATAAATTTAGTATCATATCTCATACCGCTATAATTACAAAATGTAATATCAGCAAACTGAAAGTATATAAGCTTCTGTCACCCCTTTGGGGGGTGGGAATCTCCTCCAGCTCTGGCTGAGAACTCCCCCCATGGTTGTGGTAACCTAATAAAGCTTCTACTGACCTGACCGAAAAGAGAGTTGCAGTGGTGTTTTCCACGACGGACTTCGTGCCGTGACTCAGATCTCCACCTTGCGCCAGGAAGGGAAGAACGCGGGCTGCCCCCCCATGAACCCCGAGGCGCCAAACTAAGAGGTAAGAGACCTGATTCAAAATCTCTATTGGGCTTCAAAGGAGGGCTGCCCGTAGGCTCCTAACTTGACTGCAGTAGCAGGATCCGAACCTTACTAAACAGGTCAGTACGAACCTTGCTGCCGGCTAATGTTTTCTGTCTGGTAAAGGATCCTAATTAGAAAAACGTACATTTACAGGAAAGGGAGAAACTGTTTAAGCATTGTCATCCAAACAGCACATCGGGGTTAATTTAATTAAGGTGAAATTTACAATGAGCCACTGACCAGGTCTGGGACTAAGGCTGGGTCTAGCCACCCCGATTCTGCCTGATAAGGTAGTATCAAAAGCAAGGGGGCCCAGCTGAAACCTCGTGACCCAGTGGACAGGTGTCTGAGTGATTTTGTCTTTCCCAAACCTCTTGTCCCAGTAGCTTCTGCCAAGAGCAGAAGTGAAAGGATCCCTCTTGTGTTTCCCTCCCTGCTTCCACTGTATGAGCTGGTGTCGAGTCAGCATCCTTTTGTCTGGGTAGTATGAACTGCGGGGCAAGGCACTGAGCGGCCCGGACATCCTGAATAAGCCTTTCCTTTGTCTTCCTGTGTGATTGACAATGGGATCAGGACAGTCTAAACCAGTTCCAGTTCCCCCTAAGGGAACTCCAGTGTACTATATGTATACACATTATTCTCCCGAGATTTGCAAGTACCTAGGTGAATGGAACTGGTATACTAGGGATGACCCAGCAAAATGCTTCCCGCAGGAAGAAGGAACATTTGATCTAGACAAAATAGTGCACTTAAGGGGGGCTTTGGAGTCTCGCGGGGCTAAAGTGCGAATCCCAGACTACAAGTCTAACAAATGCTCAGGAAAAGCTAAAACAACAATCTGAAAAAATGAAACAAGAATTAAAAGATGCTCAGGAGAAATTGCCTGCTCCCCCAAATTATACGCCAGCCATTGCTCCACTATATCCAGTATTACCTGGGTCACCCCCACTGCCAGAATCAGTAGAGGATATCCTAGATTGCAGCCCAAATCCTGCACTCCTGCAACCTCGACCACCAGTTCAGGATCAGGTTGCAGGCCAGACCGAAACATCCCCGGCCAGAGCTCCAGGTTCAACCACTCCTTGAGCAAGGGATTATTATCCCAGCTTTTTGGCCAGCCTATGGGGACATAGAGAGCTGCATTACTTGAAATTTTGGTCTGATTTGAAATGTGTTTCAGTAAAGCCATAGGCAAAGTTATATATAGGCTGAATCTACGCGGTGCAGTGGGTGAGGGGGAACAGTAAGGCAGGGCTATATATGACAATCAACTAAGAATGAGCTATTAGTAGAAAGAAGGGGAGAAAGGTTTTCATTGTGTATGCAGCATTGTAGAGACCCACTTTCTAACACTGCATCTGGCTCTAGTGCCCATATTACAATGAAGGTAATAAAAAATCAAAGAGGTTGCAGAGAATAGCCACACAAATAAACCAAGCACCTTATAGTGAGGGTGTAAAGAGTACAATCTGTTTTTTTAGCAAAAAAGATTCAATTGCAGTGTGTAATACCCACTGTGAAGGGAAATGCTACATACTGGAGGACTTTGAAAAATGTTATAGAAAGAGTCAGTGGCTACTGGCCAAACGGTGAAGGTAGTGCAGTTCACATGGGAAAGGCAAAATACTTTAACAAGGGTGTCTAACAGTTCAAACATGCCATCGAGTGCCCCGAGTTCTCCAGTTCAAAGCCAGGTACCTTTCTGGAAGATGGGCTATAGCCAAACACAAGATGCTGGGCTCAGTACAGGGATAAACTACAATCAGGTCAAACTAGACGATCTAATGGTGCCCCCTTGCTTTAGCCTCTCAGATGAAAAATTACCGTATGCAAAATCAATACAATATATGTTACATGAACTTTAAGAAAGAACTACGATAGATCTCAGAAAAATAATTTTAAATGACCAATCCTCATCCAAATGGGGTGGATCTACAGGTAGCCCACAAGACAATGTTCTTGAACCAGTGCTATAGTATAACTAGCCCTTGTCAATGATTGGGAGAAAAAGGAATTCATGGCTGGTAAGGTTTGCAGATAACACAGATTGGTGGAATTTAAAAGATGAGCAAGGTTCTGCAGGGTGATACGCAG
>JAGPOW010003678.1:151001-163001 GCA_030014935.1 Caiman crocodilus | reverse complement strand
CTCCACCAGGGTAAAGCGCAGCCCAGAAGCAGAGGTGAGTAGGGACAGGCGGAGCATGGTGCAGCCCAGTGGACAATGTGCAGTTTTTTAAAAATCTTGCCAGGAAGAGCAATTAAAACAAGAGAGATTGAGAACACCCAACCTCTGGATACCAGAGGTTAGTGACTAAAAGTTTAAGTCCCCATCCACCCATGGACTGCCAGATCCTAGGTGACAGCCCAAAGCTGTAGGCTACTATGTAAAGGTGGCAGGGAACACCTCCTTTTTCTCTCCCTTCCTGCTTTTCTCAAAGATGCCTCAATCTATCCCTTCTTTGTTTCATTTATGGTGTTAGATCTGTCTTGACATAGTGTTATAATCATCAAATCATAGAAAATTCAGGTTGGAAGGGACCTCAGAAAGTCACATCTAGTCCAATCACATGCTCAAAGCAGAACCAGCCCCAACTACATCACCCCAGCCAAGGCTTTGTCTAGCCAGTTTCTAAAATCCCCCAATGGTGAAGGCTCCATAACATCTCTGGGTAATCTGCTCCAGTGCTTTACCACCCTCCTGTGAGAGAGTTTTTCCTCATCTCTAAACTTAACTTCCCATGCTGCAGCTTGAGCCCATTGCTCCTTGCCCTGCCACCTGCCCCCACTGAGAACAGTCCAGCTTCATCCTCTTTGCAACCCCCCTGCAAGGAGTTGAAGGCTGCTATCAAATCTCCCTTCAGTCTTCTCTTCTCCAGTCTAAATAAGTCCAATTCCCTCAGTCTGTCCTCACAAGTCATGTGCCCCAGCCCCGCAACCATTTCATTGCCCTCATTTCATTAGGTCTATATTGTGTCAGGTTTGACAGTAATTATATGTAAAGTTCGGATTATGGTTGTATGGGATGGCTAGGATAGGGATAATTCAGCCTCAGGCAGGGGTTTAGACTACCCTAAAAGTCACTTCCAGCCCTACTTCCCTATAAGTCTATGACTCAATGATTTGTCTTAAAATGCCCCAAATGACAACAAAATATTTCATTTAAAGTTGGGCGCAGTAATTGTTATTCAATTTTTCTACTAACTTTTCATTTAACTGAGAAAAACTGTATTTTATTTTTCATTCTGGGTCCATCGGACCTGCTTTTTTTGTTTTTCCCCAGTCTGACCATGGCACCAAGAAATCAATTAACCCAACTAGTAGCTGATCAGAAGCAAATACAAATCCTTATTTGGCAGAGCCAGTCTCACATAAACTACATCTGGTGACCTGATACACACTCTGGGTGCCTTGGTCAAAAGAACAAAGGACATTATGAAGGTTAAAGAAGGCATCAAAGTTGTGAGAGGTCCAAAAGAGACACTTACCTCCTTGATAATGGTGCCACTTCCCAGCAAGCATTCAGGTGATGGGAGAGCATCACCAGTCTTGACCCTGTAAAGCCCAGGCCTTTTGTCCAGACTTGGATGCATGAATATGCCACTTGTTTTTTAGGAGGCAGTATATATCTATCAGGTCCCTATGGACACCAGCTCATGTATATGTCTAATTAGTGAAACAAGTGCCACACTGCATATAGACACCAACACTGCTAGTGAAAATGGACGGTGTAACTCCACAGTACCAAACCAAGCACCCAGCTACCAGGATGATGGGCTCTGAACCGAACTAGGTCCCAGAGTTTGCTGAATCTGAGTTCTCAGATCACATGGCAAGTCCATATTCATATCAGTGGTACCTGGAGGAGGGCCTTTAATGAGACCATAATGACATAGGGTCAGATTTGAGGTTCTTTTATGAAATTCCCTCTTCAGAGCGATGCAGCTCACTTGCTCAGGATCAGCAGACTCCCAGAGAGGACTCACCACAATTTTTCAGGAAATTCCTCCTCCTCCCAGGGTTGTGGTCTTTCTCTGGCACGTGGGACAACACCCATGAATTCACCTGCTGCTGCTAGGGTTGGAGAATTTATAGCCCTCACGACACACCTCTTCTCCCCTCGGGAGAGATTTGCAAATCAGTTGGGAAGCTCTGTTGAATCAGTGCTGCCTGGTGTCAGTGTATGGAAGCCAGGATTAACTCTTTCTTCTGCAACATATAAGGGAAGGGTGAGAATTGAAATGGGAGAGTGAAAAGTCTGACCCAGGCCCCTCGCCTTCAGCCACAGCAGGACTGGTTCAGGCAGTCGATTCCCTGGTTGACTCCTTTTACATAACCCCCAGTGAAGATATATCCCTTTGGGAGACTGTATCCAGGCTTAGTACCCACCTGGCCCAGAGTTTGTCCTCTAGTCACACCAGAGGCTCATCCAGGCCAGACAAGCCAACTTCTGCCTCTGTCTGGATTCAATACAAGGCTCTTTCAGAAAGTAATGGTAATTTCTAAATAAAAGCACCTTGCATGCAATGGGTAGGGAACTGCACAGAAGCAGAGAACATGGATGACAGCATTGTCAAATGCCCCAATTGCTTACAAAAACAGAGGGAAGTGATGTGTGCCAGTACATGACCATTGCACCAAAATTGGTTTTATTTTGAAGTTGCCTTTATGTTCAGAAATACCCTCATATGTAACAGTTTTCATTGCTATAATGCAGCCAACTCGCACTTGGACTCTGCATGTAAAGGAGAGGCCTCAGGTGTTACCAGCTGCAGCAGACTCTAAAGAAAGTCAGTGTGGTCTCACAACAGCAATACCACAAACCCTTGTGTTTTTGTCACAGGTGTACAGGGTTGAAGCTCCTCAGGACAACAAAATATCTCACTTGGATCCAGGCCTTTACCCAGCACTAGAAAAAGAAGTTAAAAATCAAACATAAAACCAAAAGTGCAAATGAGGTGGGAGTGAGATGCAAGTACTCAAAGCACATGGCAGCTTGCAACGTAAGGTGGGAGAGAAAGGTCCACTGCAGACATATTGATCATCATTTTTCAGGTGACTCAGTCCCTGCAGTTGTTCTACCATATGAGAGAGAGAGGAAAACAGGACCAAAGCTGGAGAAGAGCCATTTATGGTGTCACTGTGGTAGTAGTGGCATGGTATCATCAAGACAGTGGGTATTCTGTAGATCTGCCATGACTGTAAATGATAGAAAGCCCATCTGAACTAGAGACATCACTTGACAAAGATGACACAATCCATTGAGGCTTTTGGCAACCCTGAGAAAAACAAAGGCAAATCCACTAGTGAGATACTTGTTTTTACTATCTCATCTTCCTGAATATCATGAAGAACATTCATAGGCTTGCTGGCCTTTCTAGATCCTGATCCATCCATCTATTTGCCCAAGGCAACCATTTTGGGTTGACATTTCAGCTGGTCTGTTTCTGTTTCTAGGTGAAAATTTTTTTTTTAATTACTTTAAGCTTGTTATTCTTCACGGAAATTCTAACAGATATCACTGGGATCCCTGAAACGGTCTTAAATTTCTACTGCTATTCTGTTGTTGATGCCTTCTGGCTTCCATAGGTTTTTACTGGTCTTTCTTCTACCAGAGAAGCTCTCCCCACCTTACTGTACAGAGCTTCAAGGTGGAAAAAATACAGGAGACACTCCAAGTCATTGGAGAAGGACCATCAATGCTGCCCACAGAAGATCCATTTAATCCATTGGGTAGGCAGCCAAATCAACTGTAGCTTCCCCTCGCAAGCAAACATCACCTGCATCAAGGCAATGATCATCCAACACCAACTTTGCTGGGCTGGCCACATCATCCAGATGTCTCTACTTAAGACTACTGAAGCAAGTTATATTCTTCCAAGTCAGTCAATGTGTACACTTAAGAGGAAAGCAGAAAAAGTGCTTCAAGGATGTTCTTAAGGCCAACTTGAAAAAAATGCAACATCAACATCAACTCATGGGAGACTATCACCCAGGACTATCACCTAGGATCACCCCAAACAGTAGGAGTCTGCCCCAAGGATCTATGTACTTCAAAACCTTATGATGATGACAACAGGAGATGGAGAAGCACGAGCACCAGAAATAGCATGTTCCAGACTGAACCAAGATCCCAGAGCCACCCACCCCACATGGTAGCACATGTCCAAGCTGCAGCAGAGTCTGTTGATCCTTGATCAGCTTCATCAGCCATCTTTAGACCCATAGATAAGACAATCATGGAAGACAATCATCCTCGGCTGCAAGAAATTGCTGATGAGGTGACCTGTAGACCTTTGCTTTCTTAATGATCTGAGTTGCCAGCTGGAACAAATTGAAAATTTTCCCCAATACTCTCCAGCAGAAATTTCACATACTGGATTCACACTGTATATCTCCTCCTGTATTGCTTATGTTTATACAAGAATGGGTGGATCTAGGATTTTTTAAAGGGTGTGCAGATAGTGTGGTGCATCCTCACATATAACACAATACATATTTTTCTCTAAGTAAAGAAACTAGAAACCACTAATGTTCTAGAGGCCTAGGGATATATTATTCAGTTTAGATCAAAGCAAAAACAAATATAATTTAATTGGAATGTGTATTAATTTGCTCTATCTGTGGCAACCGTCAGTCCTTCCTGATCATTGTGTATGTGTGAGAAGTCACCCAGACCTTCGGTGCCTGTCTAGGCAGAAGTATGGAGGAGTGGAGGCTGCCAACACCTTCCACCCCTCTTTAGCCCATTGAGACAGAATCTGAAGGCCAAACCAAGTTCAAACATTTGGTGCCTTCATGACTGTAGTTATATAAGCATCTAGAAATTGAATCCAGGTCTCCTGGGCAGCAGAAAAAGAGCCAACCACTGAATCACAAGGTACTTGTATTTGCTATATCATTATGCATGAAAAGCATGATAAACTAAGCAAAAATAACCAAAAAATGTTTCCTAGTCCTGTAGTCAAAATGAAGTGGACAGCACTTTCAGATGCATAAAACAAAATCAAGGCCCCTTGACCATCCTGACAGATCATCCAGTGCTTCCCTGAAAGCTATTTGGCCTAGGAATAGAAGTTACGCATACATGGATTTAAGTCATCAGAAACTGGTTTAAACCTATAACAGAACAGAAGCTCAGTACACATAAACCAGTTTCAAAATGGCTGAAATTGATTTAAGCTAAACCTGGTTGAATGTAGTATTAGACTTAACTGATTTGGGTCAAACTGGTTTATGAAACTTCTGTCCCAGACCCCTTCCTGGTTCAAGTTAAATCCTCCAGCATCCCAGCATGTTTTGCATCTCTGGGCTGTCTGCTCCAGAGATCAGGGTTGGCTCCACCCTGCTTCCTAGCTGGAAGAGTAAGGGCTGACTGGCTGACAAGGGGGGCAGAGGGAACAAGCCCAACTGGGGATATATCCCAGTCTAGGGTGAGGGGAATTGTTGTCCCAGGCAAACCCCAGCAGGGTCCTGGGGCCGGAGGGTGAAGTTAAACACCCCTTCCCCCACTCAAACTTACTGCTGGTTGCCACAGTGAACTACAAATCCCAGAGGCATCTGGAAACAGGAAGAGGAAGTGATGAGCAACCCTGCAGAGTCCTGCTACTGTAATACTGGACTGAAAAATCCCAGAGATCTCAGGGGTAACAGGAAGAAGAAGTGAACACATAGTCAAAGAGATGTGCTTTAGCATCCCCTGGTAGTGGCCTGAGTCACTGCAGGTATGTGGCTGTATTTCCTGAATCAAAGGTAAATGTCTGTTCATTTTTTATTCAATTTAGTCTGTA
This sequence comes from Caiman crocodilus, assembly GCA_030014935.1. NCBI lineage: Eukaryota > Metazoa > Chordata > Crocodylia > Alligatoridae > Caiman > Caiman crocodilus. The sequence goes on along the minus strand of JAGPOW010003678.1, from coordinate 157,360 downwards.
CAACTTCGATTAACCTGCAAAGACTGAATTGGTTCACCCTTGGGCTTTTTGACTGTCTGGACCTAGCCTCAATGTTCATCTGAGTTCATGTTTTTAGCTAGAGTTAAAAACAGTCTTCAGGGCTAGGAGCTACTTTGCCAGGAGCAGTGAACAGGCATCAGCATTGCAGAAGAAAGGCTAACTTAGTTAAGTGGAACATTAAGACTATTTTTAAAAAAGGTTCATTAACATCTGTAGAGTGAAGACTTTAGGAAGAAGCAAATAGATTACAATAAGCTATGAAGTCAAATGACTTCCTCACTGCTGCCTAGAAAACTTGCTGTCTCTGCCAGACAGTATGCTTTAAACTTTGGGTGGAGCCGAAATCAAAGAGGAGTGCAGCTGCCCTTACTGTACCCCCCTGTACAGGGATCTGGCCCTGTATACAAGGAGCAGGTCATGGTGCATCATCCCCTACTGAAAAGTGCAAGAGACTGGAATGCAAGTGGTCAGAGAAGGTCACGTTTGTGGCAGGGGCACAGACTAGGAGTCCAAGAGCCAGAGGTCACAAGGCAGGAGCTCAGAGCATGGAGTCAGTCAGACTTACAGAGCAATGGCAAAGCCAAGATAAAGCACCAAAATCAAGTGCAAGTGTTTCAACAAGGGTTGCTCAGACAGCTTGTTGCTGTTTGCTTTAGCCTGATCAACCTAGAGAGTGGGAGAAGACTCATCCCAGCCCTTGATTAGTTCCAGCTGGGGCCTGGTCTGGGCTTTCTTAGCTGGGCTTAGGCTCATGACAAAAGGGCAGTCGAGGGGCACCAGCATCTTGGAACAGGAAATGTTGAAGTGTGTCGTGTGCTCCAATGAGACAATTTGGACTGGTGGGATGTGATAACCCAAACTCGAATTCACCCAAAGAGTCATGATCCTAATAAAGCATAGCAGTGGAGGAATGGCCAAGGCTGTTGTAGATTGGGCAGATTGTTGTAGGCTAGCCTGAAACTTCTGGGCTTTCTAAGTACTGGTAGGTACATCAGGCTTAGCTGGAGCCAACATCCCAGTGCCTCGGAGGAAGGTGAAAAGAAAAAAGACACAAGGTGGGGAAAAATCTTTTCTTGCCTCAGCTGGTGACCAGCAAGATCCCTGCAGCCTAGGAATAACAGACACCTTCCACACTGAAGAGCTACCTCTATACCCCGCTCGGGTACAATCTTGTGAGTCCGTGTATCTTATACACTGTCCAGCCAGAGCTCCCTGTCCTATCACAGCATCTCTTCTATACCCTCATCCAACTCAATCTGGATCTTAATCCAGTTCAGTCTCCTTAAACCCAACACTGGGCTCAGGCCATCATTCCAAAACTTCAGTCTTCTGAGAGAAATCTTCAAATTCCCAAATTCATTGTATCAATAGCCCATTTGTAGCCACTTCACTGTATTCCAGTGCTGGTTTGCAGCCTAAAAAAAGCTCTTCTCTTTTCCTAAAATTTGCCTTGTGTAGATATTTGCATTTAGTGAACATACCCCCTGGAGAGGAATAAACCTTTCTGCCTGCCTGTCTCACTGATGTAGGGATACAGCTTCAAACCTCCCACTCTGGTTACAGACTCTGGCTGCTGGAGGCACCTGGTCTGCATGGGAAGAGGGTTGAAAATTCCTGAGGGAGGGGGGAGAACGTGCTCATACTCTGTCCTGGGTAACCCTAAACTCTCACCTGAGGGTGCTTACATTTTTGAACTGACCAACCAGTGTCAGCCATGGTGTGAGAATACTGGTTTATGGTTGGTGCAAGGAATGAGGTCAGAAAGGTTATTTAAGGGTCCCTCCATTTTGGGGGAAGGGAGGAAGAGGCATCTTGAAACTCACTGACGTACCATGAACTGCCTGCCTCCAGGGGAAGCTCAATCAGACTCCGGATGATATTTGTGAGTAACTTACCTAAAACTTTTCTAGAAATATAGCTTACTGTAATGCAGAACTGTGTCAAAAGGTTACCAATCCATATTGTTTTCTTTGGGTTATTCTTTGATGCTTCTCCAACCTGTACTTCTCCCCTTGCCTACCCTCTCTACTCAATAAAGCTGTCTGCTATAACAAGCGTTGCGGTACCTGCATGACAGGGATTAGGCATGCCTTTTCTATTCCCTTGGCTCAGTTGACTAAGGGAGGTTACTTTCTATACTTCAGGTTACTAGAAGCACTCCAAGATCCCAAGGTCTGCAGGACCTGTGCATCCTAGGCAGCATGGCCCAGATAAAGGCCTGCATCCAGGTAGTGGCAGCGATACCCCAGGCTTGCAGGTGTGCTCCAGGAAGGGGGTTAACCAGAAGTTGGTGCCCCTGGGGAGGCATCTGAAGCTGGGTTTTTGGTGGGATGCAGTGAGGTGGGTTCTTGGTGCAGCAGCACCCCCTACCGGCCCGCCACACCCATTCTCAAATTGTGCTCTGCTAAACTAACCCACCCAGGCTCCTTTTACCTCTTTCCTGAGAAAAGATCTCACTCTCTTAACCATGCTGGCGACCCTTCACTGAGCTCTTTCCACATAAAGTTCATCTTCTTTGTTCACTGGTGACCAAAACTGGACATAAAATTGGAGACACGATTTTGCCCATATCTAGTACCATGGTATTAGGACCTCCTTGTCTCTACTGCATATAACCCACCTAATGCACCCATTCTATATAGAGACAAGTTTTCAGTGGGGTGTGTGCACTTTTGCACATTTGTTCCTTAGGTGTGCAAACCCTGCCATATAGACATGTCTGATGGGGTATTTGCACACTTTGCCCAGATTCCGATACACCTTGTGCACAAAATATCAAACAGACATTAATGCAGGCATCTGTAACAAGGAATGACTAGATTTACTATTCATGGCTATTCCCTAGGCTGGTTAAAAAAATTTCCTGTGCAATTATTACAGTTCCTGAAGTCCCAGCTGAGCACAAGGGCCATAAACTCTGGGGGATTCCTTAACATGTATAAACACTTCCACCCAGTCTGTCCTGGTAAACTAAATGGTCCTCCAGTTTGTATGTGATCACAGCATTTACAGAAGGCAAAGACAACCCAGCCAGGGTCACACCTGTAGGCTCCAGGTGAGATGGGGTGGAACACATTTAATTTAACCTGAAGTTCTGTTGATATAGGATTTGTAAAGGCAGGAAACTTTGAGACAAATCTTGTTCTCAGTCAAAATGGTGTAAATATCAATAATACCACCTACCCCAACAGAGCTAGCCTGGATGTAATATTAATGTAAATGGGCACATCTGCACATCCACTTTCATGTGCATTAGCCTATTTTAATGTGCATTACACAAGTATTAAAATAGGCCAATGTACATTTTTCTAGTACCCCACAATGGAGGTACTAGATCTAATGTGCATTTCCTAAAGTGCATTAATGAATGTGTAGACACCCATTGTCTCACTTCCCCATCTCTGAAGGCAGATCAGTAGCATTGATACATATGGCTGGCTATATTTTGCCAGGTCAAAGTATCACATCAGTGCTCTAAGCACACTGAAAGACATTGCACCCTAGGTCACAGCATCAAGGCAGATGCTGACAAGAGCCAGAGAGGGAAAAACTCAACTGTGAGGCACTTCAGCTGAGGTTCAATCCTTGTTCTGCCACTGTTGGTCAAACACTGCAGCCCACTTGCCCTGGGTTCAATGGCCCTTTATTTGTTACCAAATAGCTTTCATTTTTCTGGTACCAGCATGCAGTGTTGTTGTCTATGTGGTGACTGAGGAAACACAAGAAGCAAGGAGGGTTTGGGTGATCTATTTTTGGGGACAGACATCTAGTTGGAAGACACGTTAGACAAGCTTTGGTACACAATGTGCTCTTGTGTTTGGAAAGCACATTGAGAGCATATTCATTGAAGAGATCATCTTTGCATCCAGTTTTGGGTGCCACACTTGAAGAAGGATGCAGAGAATCTTGAGAGGGTTCAGAGAAGGCCACTCCTATGGTCAGAAGCCTGCAGGTAAGGCCCTACAAGGAGAAAGTGAGGGACCTACATCACTTCAGCCTCCTCAGGAGAAGGCTGAGAAGTGATCTTATGGCTACCTATAGATTCATCAGGGGAGGGCAAGAGGGAATAGGAGATGCTGTATTTACTAGGAACAGTGGCCACACACTGACAGACAGCAGATTTAGGTTAGACATTAGAAAGGGCTTATTTACACTGAGGGTTAGCAGAATCTGGAATAGGCTTCCAAGGGAGCTGGTGCTCTCCCATACTCTGGGGATCTTCAAGAGGAGACTGGACAAGCATCTAGCTAGGGTCATCTGACCACAGTGCTCTTTCTTGCCCAGAGCAAAGAGTCAGACCCAATGACCTACTGAAGTCCCTTCTCATCCTAATATCTATCAATCTATTCAGGTCATTTTCTAGGGATATTTTAAAACCTTCAGCTTGCTGTGTACAAAAAGAAGTTGCAATTACAAGAAAAATTCTGAGATGCAATTAGCTAAGTTTGGGTCCTAAAGACTCCAACCTGGATAAGTGGTGTTTGATTTAGCAATGGGACTGAAAGAGCTATGATAGTTTCTCCAATTTATGGAAAACTTGGGAGAGTCCAGTGGAGGGTAATGAAAATGGTTTGGGCGGGGTGATACATGTGACTTGTGAGGAGAAGCTGAGGGAACTGGGCTGATTTAGCTTGGAGAAGATAAGACTGAGCGGGGATTTGATAGCAGCATTCAACTCCCTGAAGCATAGTTCCAAAACTGAATATTAGGAAAAACTTTCTCACAAGAAGGGTAGTGAAGCATTGGAACAGACTAGCCATAAAGGTTGTGAAATCTCCACCCTTAGAGGTTTTGAAGACCCAGCTCAACAAAGCCTTGGCTGGAATGGTGCAGTTGAGGGTGGTCCTGCTTTGAGCAGGGGGTTGGACTAGATGTAACCTCCTGAGGTCCTTTCCAGCCCTCATTTTCCATGATTCTAATCCCAGGGTCTGAATGGATTGCCAAGGCCCAATCTCTTATCTGGATGCAGGAAATACGGATATTTCCTACTGCTGCATTTTCATGCAAGCAATTGCTGCAGCTGCTGCTGGGATGCGTTGGGATACAAAGGGCAAGGGGAGTCAGCGATCTTTCTGAGATGTCATGTAAATGATTGAGAATCTTTAGTAAAGCACTGGCCCAAGGACTGACATCCATGTCCTGGTGCATGCATTTCATGTCCTGCTTCTGTAAGGCTGGAGACTGCAGCTACAAAGCACAGAACAAGAAGCAAAGCTGACTGCCTCCTAGGCAGAATGTGCAGATAGCAGAGACCAGGGTTAAGTGTGACGTTTTCCAATCCTAGCCTGGCACTGGGCAGTGACTGAAACCAGAGGGTTGAGAGGGATAGGATGGATTTTTGTCGTGGCACTGCAGGGTCAGATTGCTCCAAAATGTTCCTGATTGATGCTTATGTGGCTTTTTTGTTATGTCCTCCAGTGATGGAGAGCCTGTGGTTTCCACAGGCAACCTGTGCTGCACTATCCTCATCTCCTAAAGCAGGGGTGGCCAATGGGTGGCATGGGTACCCCAAATGGCACAAGAATCCGCTGTGTGTGCTGCGTGGCAGATCTAGGACAGAAGAGGCAGCCCAGCAACATACAAGGCAGGATGCAGAAAGCTGAGGAGATCATTCAGGGATCACAGAGCAGGGAGCAGAAAGCAGGGCAGCGGATTGGGCAGAGGAAAGTAACTCTTCACCCAAAGAACCTAGAAAGTTGTCCCCTTCAACTGCTCACACACGTCCCACTGACTGGTGGCCCTAACTGGTCATGTTGTTTCCATTGCAGCCTCTGACATGGTGCAGGAGACCAACCAGGCACCATGTCCCGTTACAACTATTCCAACCCTTCTACCTTCATCCTGAAGGGCATCCCTGGGCTGGAGGCCAGCCACTTCTGGATCGCCTTCCCATTCTGCATCATGTACTGCATAGCGCTGCTGGGGAATCTCACCATGCTCCTGGTCATCAAATCTAAGCCCAGCCTGCATCTGCCAATGTACTACTTTCTCTGCATGCTGGCTTGCATTGACCTGGTCCTCACCACCGCCACCATGCCCAAGATCCTGAGAATCTTCTGGTTCCAATCCCATAGGATCTGCTTCCACTGCTGTGTGGTCCAAATGTTCTTCATCCATGGCTTCTCCGCCATGGAGTCTGGGGTGCTCTTGGCCATGGCTTTTGACCGCTATGTGGCTATCTGCAAACCCTTACACTACACCAAAATGTTGACCAACTCAGTCATTGCCAAGATTGGGTTGACTGCTGTTGTGCGTGGCATTGGCCTGATGATCCCCCTGACATGCTTGGTGAGCAGTCTGCATTACTGCGGGAGCAACATCATCTCCCACTCCTACTG
>JAGPOW010003670.1:0-10000 GCA_030014935.1 Caiman crocodilus | reverse complement strand
GCTAGACCACTGCTGGTAGTCATTTCCCATCATTTAGGGCTTGTCTATAGTGTGGAAGGAGGGTGTCAGGGCCCTGCGAGGGCCTCAGCACATCACTAACCTCTGCTGCCCCAACTGAGGTCTCAGGAGACCTGAGGTCTCACCACAGAGGCTGCTTGAGAACCTTCCCCACGGCCTGCTGAAACCACGGGTTGGACAGCAGATGTGGAGGGATGAGCTTAAAGCTCTCTCATTGACCCATCCCCACACAGCAGCAGATTTGTGGATGGGGTTCAGCAGGGTGAGACTGGGGTATGATCAGGCCCTTTGGGGCCAGGGCACATTGGTGGGATAGTACCAAGTTGCTCTCTTAGATACTGGTACACTTGGTTGCATAGTATCACAGATTCAATACCAGAATAAACACACCTAATTAGCATGGTGCAGCAGACTAGATTAAGTGGTGCTAATTAGCAGGCATTGGAACAGGTGCTGGGCATGTGTATAGGTGCTCCTCCCCGCTGGGGGTGGATTTGCTTCTCACCTTGACTGCCTGGATATACATGGACATTACTCACTGGGGAAGCTTCCTCTGCACAAAAGAAATACCACACTCAGCTTTCCTTTCCCCGTGTCCATTTCTCCAGGCATCTACTTCCCCAGCAAATGCCTGCTGTCTTGGTCCTAGGGCTGTTTTCTCTGGCATTACAAGCAATCTCTCAGAGTGATTCAGATGGAAAGGAAAGAGTAATGAGTGTTGGTAAAACAGGATTTGGTCCTACATCAGTTCTTCACGAATACCTACGCATACAAGCGTGCCCAAGTGCATCCCCTACTCCGGGGGTAATGTATGTTACTAGAGTCAGGATCTGTGCTGGTGCTGACTAGCATTGGATATCATGAAAAACTGTAGCTTCAGTACTTGATCCAGCCTTGTCAGAGTGAAACCACAATTTACTGGTTCTGGGTTCAAGTCCTCATGCAGATTAGTAAGCAACTTGGGCTCTGTGCTCATGGCAGGGAAGTAAGAGCTTGGCTACTAATCTAGGTTTGCTCAGTGAGAGACTTTTCGTTGCTCAGCATCTTATTACTTTCTCCATTCCCTGTCCAAACCTCACATTCAGGAAGTGTCTGGATCTGACCCCATATTCCCCTCAGGATGCTCTCTGAACATCTTGTTAAATCTGACCCATTCCACTGTTTCATGTGAGTGCTAAAAGAGGAGGAACGTACACAGAAAATGCCCAGGAAACTGAATTGTCCCCTTGGATCTAGGCCTCAATCTCTGGGCTCTGACTTCCCCCATGACTTTGTGCTGACCCAGGGTCATTTCCCTCCTCGCTGTCCCCAGTGTAATACTGCAGCTTCATCACGGAGTCCCCCAAGTAGGAGACTGGAGGGCGAGAGATAGTGTGTTATCTGCATGAACCCTGTTGAACTGAGTGGTGGCTAGACACCTGGGGAGGAGGGAGCCCATACAACAGAGCAGTGAAAGCAGTGGGAAAAGTATTCAGACTGCCCATGCTCCTATGGATGACCTCTTACAGTATCCATGCAGGGCTGTGTTCCTAGACTCCAACATGGGAGGAGGGAGACAAATGCTGCCTAGAGCTGGGACAAGTGGAGTGTCTGCTGAGAAGGAAACTCATTTGCAGAGCTCCTCTAACATCTTGTTCTCACCCCAGGCCCAGTACCTGCAGCCTTCCAGGGCTCAGAGGGTTGCAAAGTGAGGGTGTAGTTGTTATGGAGGTGCGCTCTAACATCTTTTACTTGCAAAAGCACATTTACAAATACCAAGTGTTAAACTTGCGGAAAATAGATATGGAAAGAAGTGTGATACGTTGCGGGATACAACCCCCCTCCCTCCCCCCCAAAGAATATACTGGACTTGGCAAAGCCACAAACTTGTACAAACACCCTTAGGCACCTGCTGTGTGTTGGCAATGGGGCACACAGACCTGAACGACCAAACATCTCCAGCTTCTCCCTCATCAAGTTATAATCAATCTCCTCATACACAGCATCAGGTAACGGTCCTGAGTACCTTCCAGAGCCTGAAAACAAAAGGGAGGTTTCACATAGGATCGTGCTTTCTTGTCCAGTCTACAGAAAAACATCCAGCGCGACACTGCCCAAGCCTAGTCAACAACTTCCCTCTGGAGACTGTTCCAGGACCGCTCCTCTGTCAAAAAAATATTTTTATATACTCAGCCTATACCTTCCCTTTCTACCACTTTCATCTTGGTACTCCTGACACTTCCCCAGTTTCACCTATTGGAAAACTGTAAATATATTCACACATGCACATGCAGGCGCAATACTTACTTTGACTCTGGTTTTCATGGGAAGTTATAACCTCTTGACTGAAGTAAGGTAGCAACTGCCACCCAGGACTTGGCCAAGTATAAGAATTTTTTTTCCTTCTCCACATTTCCTTTTTCCCCACCTTGCTTTTTCTTTGCTTCTTTCTCTTTCATTGCAAAGTGCTTCCCCATGTTTCCTTCCCTCACAGAGAACAGCTGGACCAAAACTACGCTCATATTTCCAAACTCTTTCTTCCCCTTTGCTATCTAGCTTTGTCTGCAAGTTCACTGATGGACAGCTTTATTTCACAGAGAAGCTGGATCTCCCTGTGGCAGACTTTCAGCATCCTCCCCTCCTCAGCTATACCTCCCATTATGTGCAAGGCCTAGTTTGCATCACAGCTCTGCCTACACCACTCCCCTCACTAATTTTTTTTTTCTATGCTCAGACCAATGAGCCTCACCTCTGTGCAGTGCCCTGGCACTTCTCACCTTTCCCCCCAAAATGACCAGGACGAGACAGAGAAGGGCCCCCAGAACAATGCAGATGACAATGGGCACCATGTCTCTCCCACCTGTCAGAGATGGGCACCGAGGTGTTTCTGGAATGAAAAGAACATGCAATATGCAGAGACTATTCTGTGAGAAGGAGGTGGGCGTAGGGGGAGGATATGGGCAAGCTTGAGAGAGTCCAGAGAAAAGCTACCCGTATGGTCAGACTTGCATGGCAAGCCATACGAGGAAAGGCTGAGGGACCTGGGACCCTTCAGACTGAACAATGTGAAACAAGTTCCCACCAGAGGTGGTGCAATTGCCAGTCCTGTAAATCTTCAACAGGAGATTGGACGGCCACCTTGCTGGGGTCACCTGACTCCGGTTGTCTTTCCTGCCTGGTGCAGGGGCTGGACCCAATGATCTTCCAAGGTCCCTTCCAGCCTTACAATCTAGGACTTTGTAGTCTCTAATTGCACCATGCATGGCATCAGGGTCAGTGAAGAAACACAGAAAGTTTGTCGTGGGTACAGTCATACCAGGAGCCACGGGACAGGAAAGGCTGCTGCTCAGCACCCCTGCAGCTCCCACCTCAGGTAACACACTTAGTGGACCCTCACTCCAGGGGGAGAAGCTCATTGTCTCAGGATGAAAACAACATTGCCACCAAAGTATATGTTTATGGAAGCAAAAAGGTCAAGTAGATAGATGTCCATACATCTTGTTGAACCACCTATGCCCAGAATGTGTGGCTGAGACTGGTGTTATTAATTTGCATAGCTTTATTGTGGCCAATGTCTATTATTTTTATCATGGGATAAAGTATGTCAGCAATAAGAGAAAGATCAAGGAAAATGCAATGCCTTTACTGAATGGGGGAAGGAACCTAGTGGTGCATGATGCAGAAAAGGCCCTAGTACCCAGTTCCCTTTTTAAACTCAGCATTCACAGGCAAGATCAGCTCCCAGACTACTGCACTTGGCAGCACAGTTTGGGAAGGAGGTCAGCAGCCAACAGTGGTGAAAGAACAGTTAAAGCAGTGGTGGGCAATTACTTCAGCTGGAGGGCCACTTGATGAGTTTTAGGGAACATTGCAGACAAGATGCACTTGAGAGTGCTGAGTGAATGTAATTGCAGAGCCTCTGGCCATGATCTTTGATAACTCATGGTGACTGGGAGAGGTCCTGCACAATTGAAAAAGTGCAAATGTAGGTTGTATCTTTAAGAAAGGAAAGAAAGAGGATCTGGGGAACTATAGAGGAGACAACCTCACCTCAGTCCCTGGTAAAATCATGGAGCAGGTCCTCAAGGAATCCATTTCTGAGCACTTGGAGGGGAAGAAGGTGATTAGGAACAATCAGTGTAGATTCACCAAGGGCAAGTCATGCCTGACCAACCTTAGTCCCTTCTCTGGTGAGATGATTGGCTCTATGAATGGGGGGGACAGTAATGGATGCGGTATAACTTGACTTTAACAAGGCTTTTGATCCTGTTTCCCAGAACTTTCTTACAAGCAGGCTAAGGAAGCATGGGTTGGATGAATGGACTGTTAGGTGGATAGAAAACTGGCTGGATCATCAGGCTCAATGTCAGGTTGGGAGCTGGTATGAAGCGGAGAAGGGTTGATCGTTCAAGAAGGGTTGATCCTGGGGCCAGACTTGCTTAATATTTTTATCGGTGGCCTGGAAGGTGAGAAGAAGTGCACTTGAAGAGATTCTGCAGATGACAGCAAGCTCCGGGGAAGAGTAGATATGCTGGCAGTTATAGCAGGGACTTAGAGAGACTTTGAAAAATTGGAGGATTGGATGAAAAGAAATCTCACGAGGTTCAATAAGGAAGAGTGCTGCCCTTAGGATGAAACAATCCCATGCACTGATAAAGGCTGGGGACCTAATGGCTAAGTAGCAGCTCTGCGGAAAAGGCCCTGGGGGTTACAGAAGACAGTCGGCTGAATAGGAGCCATCAGTGTGCTCTTGTTGCAAAGAAAGGTAGCTGCATACTGGGCTGCATTCATGGAAGCATTGCCATCTGATTGAGGGATGTGATTTTTCCCTTCTATTTGGCACTGGTAAGGCCACATTTGGAGTACTGTGTGAGGTTTTGGGCCACCCACTAAACAATGGATGTGCACAGATTGGCGAGAATCCACCTGAGAGTGACAAAAACCAGTTAGGGAGGAAGGGCACATGACATCTGAGGAGAGACTGAGGAAACTGGACTGACTTAGCCTGGAGAAGAGAAGACTGAGGAATGAAAGCTTTGAACAACCTGTAGGGTTGTTCGAAACAGGATGTAGCTAGACTGTGTTTGAGGATGTCAGAACAAGAAGAAATTATCTCATGTTACAGAAAGGGAAGGTTAGGCTTGGTAATATAAGATGCTTGCTCACAAGGAGGCTAGCAAAGTACAGGAACAGGATACCCACAGACATTGTGGGATCTCCATTCTTGGAGGTTTTTAAGACCTGGCTGAGCAGAGCCTTGGCTGCGACGAGCTAGTTGGGGATGGTCCTGGGTGCGGGAGGGGGTTAGACTGGATAACCTTCTGAGGTCCCTCCCAACTCCAACTGTGTATGAGTCTATGATCTCTAAACACAAGAAACACAACACTCATCACACAGGATACAAGGCCCCTGACTGATGCCTGACAATGGTAGATTTGTGTTTCACCCAATTAAGTCAGCTGTGAAAGGACATACCCCACCATAGCTGATCCACTTCAGATAGCCACATCTTTTTATACCCTCAAGCTGGAGGTTACAGCTTATCCCCTGGGGAATTCAGTACCAGTGAAATGTAACCCAACTGGGACAAGGGCATTTTTTACCTGTTTTCTGTGGGGATGCAGTGGTCTCTGTCCCATCTACAAAGAAAGAGAGAAGGAGAGTTGAAGTCTGGAGTAAGACAGAGACATGTTTGTTACCAGTTGAATATCACCTCCAAGAGTTAAAATGAAAATCTTGCATGTGGAGACCCGGTGAAGAAGAGTGTGAGGTGAGGCAATGGGCTATCACTGCTTCATTTCTGGATTTGATGCAAGCTGACAGGGAGCTAATGGCTAGGGTCCCCTTCTCAAAAGCCCTCTCAGGAACAATTAGGAAATAGTGTAGACATAGCCTGTGAGTCTGCACACCTGACCTGCACATCGCATCTACGCTCTGCCTCCTTCTGGGAAATGCGGATGGCGAACCTGTGAGGTTTGCTGCAGATCTGGAGTTAGATATTTTTAGCTCATCTATTCCAGAGTGTAGTGTCTTTAGAGCCACAAATCCAGGGCTAGCCTTCAAGAACAGTCTACTTCTAAGAAGACAGCAACAACTGTGCGAGTACCTCTGAGCTGATACAGACTGGAAGCAAAACTCAAGACCAAAAACCAAGTGTTGGAAACAGCCAAACACCAACTGCAGTCAAAGGTAGCAGGACCCCAGGATACTGTAAAGATCTTAGTGCTTATAACTGGCACACGCAGCCAGCCCATGCACAAACACACAGTGTGTAAAGAACAGGCTGGGTTACATGGAGACACTGGGGATCAAGAAGAGGTCCATTCCTTTTGGCACTGGGAGGGATGAATAACACAACAGCACAATGGGGCATGTATATATGTATATGTGGGGAGTGGAGCTACATGGGCTGATGCCTCTGAAAACTGGGCCCACAGAGGCATTTCCCCAGCCCAGCCATAAGACAGCTACATCAAAGACATGGGGTCTGTTCTGTGGCCAGTCAGGAGGATCTAGCCAAGGAAACACATTTCCCACCCCACCTCCAAACCTGCATCATGGATGTAAACTGGCACTCACTGGTGCAGATCACAGCAGCATCTTCCTTATGCTGGCATCTACTGTTTCCCCAGGGCTCGGCACAACAGTCCCACAGAGACGACTCCGTTCCCTTGCAGTTCACCTTGTCCAGCCAGATGGGGCCAGTCCCTGCCCCGAAAGCAGCCTCGCCCAGGGCAGACACAGCAGCTCCACAGCCCCATTGTTTGCACACAACATTGGTATCTGCGAGGTCCCAGGAATCATCACACACCGTTCCCCAGAAGCCACGGTGCCAAACCTCCACTCTCCCTGGGCATCTGTCCTCTGTTCCCACAATGTGCAGCTTCTCCCTGTCTGAGAGGCAACCTCGCGTTACCAAAACAGCTGGGAACGACCTTAGAAATGTAAAATGGAGACACAGGGAAAGGCAGAGGTACCTGTGCAGTCTGTGGAGTTTGGACATGCAACAAACTGTGTTCGAGTTGTGTTCTCTTTTTTTCCTAGGGAGAAAAAGGGTAAATTCTCTGAATGGACTGGTTACGATGTGTACGTGCCATGAGGAAGAGTAGAACTTAGCAGTAGGGTAAATCCTAATATCACTCTTCTATCAATATGAATTTAAACTTGCTTAAATAATAGATAAAGTGCTCTTGTATTCAGATTGTAATGGTTATTATGTAGTTGTCTGCAGCTCCCTGCTAGTTGTATTGCTCTATGGGCATCTCTCTCTATGTGCAGTAACTGTAATCTCTTAACAAAGAGCTTTGGGCAATTACCCACACAGACACTTTCCCCTTATCTGCCCTTAAGCCATTATTCTGGGAATCCTCAACAAGAAATAGTGTCACAAGAGCTGGTGTGACAAATACAATTCAGATCCAAAACCCGCTTTCTCTGTACATGTACACTTTATATTCACATGTGTGTGCAGAACAGAAATGTGCATGTGTACACATATGGAAAGTTAATATAAACTGAAACTTCACAGCCTGGCCGCATTTAGGGCTGCACAGGCCAAAATGTCTACATCCCACAGAGATGCAAACATGACACTCTGAGCAAGGAAACTTCTTTGAATCTCCCTAAGTGGCTCCACTTTAGAAAGCCAGCTTCATTTGTAATCAGCTTTCAAGTTTCTGTTCAATGGGATATTCTTAGTCCTCTCATAGCCAATGAGAAACGTTTCTCTCATTGGTTGGAATATAAAATTTTATACATTAAAAAGAAAAGGAAAAACAAAATCAGACCATTTTAATGGAGCATGTGATGGACTGTGTGAGTCTGTATATGCATGATTGTGCCCAAGTGTGCTTGCATACATGTTTGTGTGCAGAAAGTCTCAAAATTACCAGCACGTGTAATGTGGGTCTCTTCTGCCCGGTCATGACATGAGTGAGGGTCCCATGGCTTTGATGGACACGCCCACAGGGAGCTGTGCTGCTCCCGGCACTGAATGTGGTTCAGTCACATGGGGCCAGAACCTGGTCTATATAAATAGTCTTCTGCAAATTCTCCTCCATTCCCGCAGCCCAGCTGCTTGCATACAATGTCCACAGTGGCTTGCGCCATCGGACTGGAGCAAACACTCTCCCATGCCGCATTGTGGAAAACCTCCAGACGACCAGAACAATTATCATCATTCACCAGCCTCAGATCCATGAACTCTAGAAGGAAATGCACAGGACATGAAGAGAGATGTGAAGAGTAAAACCCTGGAGATCACTAATATTCCTGCATGGTTCTGTATACAGGTGCCACAGAGGATGACTCCAAAGGTCAGCAACTCTCCTAGGCACTGCAGGGCCATTACTGATACCTGACAAGGAATGATGAACTATGAACGTCACCATTTCCCAACGTTTGCAGCTAGTTATAAATGAGCTAGAGACATCATTGACTCCCACTCTAACACTAGGGAAGGCCAATGATTTCTCCAGTACTCTCAGGTGGGAACCTATGAGTATCAGGATAAATATGGCCAGGCAGATAGTATGATGACCTTGGTATGTTAGGCAGAGAAACAAAAAGGAAAGAGATGTGACCCAGCATTGCCAAGATCCTTTCCTTCCTCCTGGAACTATTTGCCACATCCACAGTTAAACATGTGGATCCTCAGATCAGCCTCCTCAGTCATGTCTAGATTCACAAATGGCCCTTTTTGTAGATGACACTTAGGATGGCTTACCTGTATTTAGAACAATTGTGTCCACATGTTCAAGCAGGACAACTTGGGATAAGACCACTCTTATCACAACTGAGATACTCTTCCTGCAAAGGTACTATCTCCAGGTCAAATTAAGTAGTGTGTGCTCTTCTATTATCTGATTGGTCCATTGATATAATACAACCGGTAGTTTCTGGCCCAGGACTGCTGCTAGTCACTCTAACAGGATGGTTGCCCCAGGGGCAACCATGGCATCCCCTGTTCTCTGTTCCTGTTCTGCTCTGACTATTGTTACCCTCACTCTATTCTCCAATATGCCAGGCCTTGATTTTCGTAGTAAAGTTTGGAAAGGAAGGCTGGTCGCAGAGCCTTAGAGCAAAGTTCACGCTGGCCTTCTGCGGACAGATCTCTTCATATTTTGTTAGACTGACTTTGGTGTGCACTGGGCCTGGCATTTCAGGCTCTAGCCCTTGCTTAGACCCTTGGGCTCTGAACTCCACCCATCACCTTCTAGACTGCTTATTATAATCTAACGAAAACATGTCTTAAGTCTTTCAAATGACAAGACCCTATGTGCTAGAAAACTGCCATCCTTGTATTGATGGACTGCGGACAGTATGTAAACAAGGAGGAGACAGACAGAAACAGCTAAGGAGAGTGCCTAGCATTCTCAGATCTCCCCGAAAATGTGAGCCCCCTCCCTTAAATCCTTGGTACCCAGGCCCACAGGAGCAGTCACACAACAAACCTGAGCACAGCACTCCTGCATCCTTCTTGTGCCTGCAGGCGTGCTGCCCCCAGCTCCTGGAAGGGCACTCCCAGAGCTCGGATTCATTCCCAGAGCAGTTCACATCATCCAGCCAGATCTGTCCTGAGCCTTCCCCGTAATGAGCGGAGACAGCTACTTCGATGGCATGCCCACATCCCAGCTGTTGGCAAACCACGTTGGAGTCAGACAAGTCCCAGGAATCATCACACACTGTCCCCCACGTGCCCTGGTAGTAAATCTCCACTCTCCCAGCACAGCGACCTGTCGCATTTACCAGTCTGAGCTGTCTGCTTCCTGCAGGGAGAAAGCTCAGCTCTTCATGGTGAAAGGGTGATGGTAACTGAAAGTGTTCCTGCAAATCAATGTTAATGCTTCATCAGTTGAAACATGAAAATACTTCAAGATTTGTTTTGAACGAGAATAAAAGAAACATTGTGTGGCGGGCCAGTAGGGGGCGCTCCCGTTTTGAGCCGCCCACCTCCCTGCGCCCGACCACCTTCCAGGCTCCGAGTGCCTCCCTTGGGGTGCCT
>JAGPOW010003669.1:864362-879553 GCA_030014935.1 Caiman crocodilus | reverse complement strand
GGTGCTCTCCCCTACCCTGGGGGGTCTTCAAGGGGAGGTTAGATAGGCATCTAGCTGGGGTCATCTGAACCCAGCACACTTTCTTGCCTATGCAGGGGGTCGAACTCAATGATCCATTGAGGTCCCTTCCAACCCTAACATCTATGAATCTATGAATCTACAACTATAAAATGAAAATAACTCTCCATTTCCCTTTACATTATATTGAGGAGCTGGTAGCAACTATTTAGTTGTATCACACTTCCTAGATGTTTTTTGAGGGGGGAAAGGAGGAGATAAGCCATTATGTCACCATTTTTGCAGCATATTTTAGAAATTTGGCTAGCGAAAAATCTCTGGGGTAAATACATTCACTTTCTTTGTTCTGTAAACTTATGTTCAGAGTTTGCTAAGTTATGAAATCTTCAATATCACACTCTGTCCCTTGCATTCCTCAGGAAAACAGGAGCAGCATGCTAAAATGATCAGAGAAACCATGCATCCTAATGATCCAGTTAATGCTGCTACCAAAATGGAACTGGGCACAACAGCAGCAGATGTTGCATCAGGAATGCCTCCGAGCTGTTGTAGCAAAGGGTATAGGACAAAACTGGCTAGGGTCCCCCAGCCAACCCCACCATCTCTCCCTCTTGAGTTCCTCCCATAGGATAGGATCTCCCTTAGCTCCTATGTGGCAGAGAGGGTTATAGCCTGGGGAGGCAGAGAAGTGAGGGAGCAGTGGGTCAAGTATGGTGGGAACTGGGTTCCCAAAGCAGGGGCATTGCCAGGGATGTTGCCACAGGGCTCAAGGTCTGATAGGCAAGTTGAAATGGTTTAGTGGCCCTGTGTACAATAAGTATATTTCCTGTCCTGCAGATGTTCTTGTTTAGTCGTCATTGGAAAGCATATCATTGGAACGGCCCAGGTTTGTCATTGGACACACTCACACCCCTGCTGAATGGAGACAGAGCACATATTTCATGCAGGAAAGTGGGCACTGAAATAAGTGTTATCTAAGTGTGCTTAATGAGCCGTTCCTGAATTTCTGGCTGCTATAGATGAAAGCAGCTAGGATGCCTTTGGGTGACCTGCTCTGAGCACTGAAGCAGCTGTTTCTTTTTTACAGAATTGTCTCAACAAACAGCAACTGCTGACCGCCATTCGCCAAATGCAGCAGTTCTTGAAGGGGCAGGAAACGCGGTTTGCAGAGGGAGTGCGCATGGTGAAAAACCGGCTGACGGCACTGCAAAACTCCGTGACCAAAGCCGCCCCAGACCTACCAACTGGTAAGAACAACCATCAGCCTCACAGGAACTGGAGCAGCTGTCTGGCATCTGTCCTTAGGTTACTTGAGCATTGCCTGTCTGCTTCCATGCTGTGACAGGGAGTTGGGGACAGGGGTCACATGGTGGCCAGGGGCACCCGGGGCTTATATTATATTATACACACAGCACAAAACAAGAACCCTGCCCCAAGAAACTTACAACATGAGGTGTTCAGCGTGCAGGATGTTTTTCCTGCTTGAGCATCATTAATGAGACAGGAATGTATAAGAGGGGAACCCTAAGCCAATAGCTCAGGTTTAGAGCTTACGATGAGGGCAGTGTATCTGCAACATTCATCTATCATGGCCAAAGGTCAGGTCCAGCCTAGCAATCCAGTGGGCTAGCATTGATAAGGCACACTGGTATCTGTAGCTAATGGTACGCAAGGGATTTCATAGATCTCATAGCTGCTAGAGTCAGAGCGGACCTCAACAGATCATTGAGTCCAACCCCCTGCCTAGGCAGGAAAACGTGCTGGGTCTAGATGACTCTAGCCAGATGCCTATCCAGCCTTTTCTTAAAGACCCCCAAAGTACGGGAAAGCACCACCTCCCTTGGAAGCCCGTTCCAAATCTTGGCCACCCTTACCGTGAAGTTCTTCCTGATGTCTAGCCTAAATCTGCTCTCTGTCAGTTTGTGACCATTGTTCCTTGTGACCGCAAGGGGCGCCCTGGTGAACAGAGCATCTCCGGTCCCTTGCTGCGTCTCCCTAATGAATTTGTAGGCGGCCACAAGATCACCGCTCAGCCTTCTCTTGCGGAGGCTGAAGGGGTCCAGGGCCCTCACTCTCTCCTCATAAGGGCTTGTCCTGTAAGCTCCTAACCATACAAGAGGCCCTCCTCTGGACCCACTCGAGTCTATCAACATCCTTCTTGAAGTACAGTGCCCAAACCTGGACGCAGTACTCCAACTGCGGTCTGAGCAATGCTGCATAGAGGGGACATATCACTTCCTTGGATCCTATTTGTCACACATCTGCTGATATATGATAAAGTGCAGTCAGCTTTGCTGATGGTTTTGTCATACTGATGACTCATGTTCATCTTGGAGTCCACTACGACTCTGAGATCCCTTTCTGCTTCTGTGCTGCTGAGAGGGTCACTTCCCAGACAGTAGGTGTCCTGGATATTCCTGCACCCCAGGTGCAGCACTCTGCGCTTGTCCTTGTTGTATTTCAGGCGTTCATCTCCCATCTGACTGCCTTGGACTCTCCATTTTGAGTGATCAGGAACCCAGTGACAGCCGAGTTAAGTGGGAACAGCTTTCAGCATGAGATTGCAGGCTTGAACCGCACCCCTACAGGGTTCAGGATGGGGCTGTGCCCACATCCATGCCTTAACCATTCTGGCAGGGTGCTCCAAGCTATTTGTAACAGCCTCTTTCCCAGTTCTCAGGCAATGGCTGGCTTTAGCTCCATATACAGTCACTTCCACATTTATACAGGGCACCAGGCAGTCTTACAGTCTGCTCTGAGTTTCATGCTACCAGCACTTAGTATTACCAGTACCCATATGGAATAAAGCTTGCTCAGGTGTGTCTGTACATGCATCATACAATCATACCTCTGACTGCAGTGTAGACCACTGAAACACACATCCCATCAAGTCTCTTAAACATCGTACTCATTATTTCCTCATCTGCTGAAAGGAGGGTCATTTCTTTATTGACTTCCACATTTTCCAGCCTCTCCTCTCCATCACTAACACATCTTGTTATTGCTTAGCACAGAAGATGTATAGAAGGCATTCACTGCCTTGCGTTATTTTGATTTGAGGGTGTTTTACGTCCAGCCAACGAGATCCAGGGTCTAGAAGCTGAAACCTCAGCAATTCAAGCTAGACATAACATGTATTTCTTTAAAGAGAGCAGTATTGGAACAACTGGAACATTTACCTAGGGACATGGTGGAGTCTCCATCACCTGAAGGGCATCTAAAAATACACACTGGGTGCAACTACATGTGCAATTAAGGCAAATAAACAGTTTGCTATGGAGTCAACTGCTTCAAGTGCAGCACATACACGTGCGCCCAGGACCACAGCACTTGGGGCTTAGAATTTAGGGATCCCCTTGAACTTCCTTTGCACAAATGCAAATAGGTCCCCAAGGAGCTAGCGTGTATGAAACTAGGCCCTTAGTGCCCACTAAAGACTGATTACACTTCCTAAGGATGCATTGTCAAGTGTGTTCTTGAGTTAGGAGACTTGGGTCCCTTCCCTGACCCTGCCTCCTGCCCATCAGTGAGGTCTTCAGTTATTCATCTTCTTTGTATCCCTTTGCTTCTGCTGCACAATGGGAGACAATGGCCACCTGTGCAAAGCATGTTGAGATTCCTAGACGGCAAATGCTACGGAAGTGTAATTAATTATTGCTGTCCAACAAGCTAAACCACATTCTGCTAGGTATGTAGTACTGACTGGTACATGATTCATATTAACAGAGAAAGAACTGATCCACAGTTTGCATCTAGTTCCAGCTTACAGTAAATGGTTCACTGAAAACCTAAAGATTTTTTCTCACGTGTCCTACCCAAACACTTTCTTTTACAGGAGTTAATTTTCTTTTCAACCAAGCAAGGTGGCCATTATTGAAAATGTTTTTAGAGTTTATTTAGTTTAAAAATATATTTAAATCTCTCAAATATTTATGCGTCCAGGCTGAACAGAACAGACGATGTTTTCTGGCTGAGGGGGTTTGTTTGTCCGCTTGCCTTTTTATTTTTAAATTTATCCCCTTTTAACTTACTGCCTTGCCATGCTACCTTCAGTATCCTTATAGCACAGCTGTTAGCAGCGCCGTCATTTAGAATCCATACCCAGTGCCAGCAACGATAGTGTTATTAGTCCTACCAATGTAATGAACAACCTTACACATTCCCATGTGCTAGGAGATTTTGCTTGTTCTATGACTTATACACATAAGTATGTAAGTCACACCTATCTCCTCCACCTCCCTCTGCCTCCTGGGCAGTGCAAGGGATAGCTGGCCAGTAACTGGAGAATGGACCTCTGTAACTAGAGCGGGGAGGAAATCCCCTATGGCAGGCATTGCAACTCTGTGTTCTGTGGTGTGATGAGACAACGAGAGAAGCAAACACTGACTTTGATGCCAAGGTGGTTGTGCTGCTAAAAGGAGCCAGAAAGAGAGAAGCCATGACTTGAACAAAATAAATCTGAGATGAAGCCTTCAGGCTGCTCTTTGCTGGACAGCTGCTTATAGCCAAGGGTGAGCTCCCAAAGCTGTAAAAAGTTGAAAATAGTTCCCTGACAGTGAATAATCTGCAAACAGCATAATCCTTTTTGATGTTTCTATTAATTACGGTGCGTAAGTGCTACCCCCACCCATCTAGTATGCATACTGGAGCAGTGACCCTTGGATGAGTCTTCTCTGGGAATGGCAATCATTTCATAACAAAGCTATCACCCCCATTTCACAGGCACTCCCATGTCAGCAGAGATGCTGCAGTGCTGTGGAAAAGGACCGCACGTTCCCCTGTTACAGAAAGATCGTACTGTAGCTTTTGTATCAAGGGTCTCTATCATCTATGTGACAGAAGAAGACAGCCCCTCACAACTGTATCTCCATGAGAGATTTGCATAGCTCACGTAAGGGTAAGATGTGGTCATTTCCATGTCAGGCGAGGAAGTTCTAGGAAACTTCTTTCAGGACCCAGCTGGCTGAGCTCCATCGTACTGTTATGGTAGGTGCTGGTGCTCACAGTCGTTCCCATTCTTTTGCTTAGCAAGTGAGCAGCTGCTCAGTTTTGGAAAGACGTGCTGTTTCAGTGTGCAGATTTCCAGGAAGAGGAAGGCATACACACAGCAGGAGAGATTGATTTCTGTTTTGGTCTCTGGCTGGCATTTGGAACCAGTTCTTGAAGCAGAGTTTCTCCCTAGAAACTGGATAGTAGTGTTAGACTGGGATTCTTGGAAGAAGAGATTGTCCTGCATGCTGTTTAACCACCATTATTCCTGGGCTGGCGTACATGCACAAATTAAACAAACTAGGGCATATCCAATCTCTGCCTCATTGAGGTCTTCTCCGCTGGGAGCAGTGTGCCACTCTGTTTTCAAATATATACTTGCCGTGCAGTACAAAACAGACTCTCAGATAACCCTGCCACGCTCTCCCAGTCTAATACAGCACAGCTTCAGAGGCAGGTGAACTCCAGGACACCTGACTGAGATTTGCAGTGTAAACAGAGAAACCCTTAACCACAGAGCCGGAACGGATTAACTCTGCTAAATTCCTCAGCATGTCAGATAAGTTTGGCTCCGATTTAAAGGCATACCCAGCAAAGTGAGCATGGAGAGCCCCAGCAGGGTGAGCAAAGCTTCCGGCAGCCTTAGGGAGTAGTGGACACATCAGGGAATTGTGGCATGCAAACACCATCTCTGATGGTGGACCAGAGCTATGCTATTCCAAACAGCGAGGTCTAGCAAGAATCCTTGCAAGCCACTAGGCACAGAAACAAGTCTTTGCAGGCTCAGAGATATATTAACCCCGGTCCCATGTGATCTGAGAAATGAAGAAGTTGAGACACATCTAAGGAATATTATTTATTTAACCAAGCAAAGGAGCCCTTCTTGCATGTGGAGTTCAACCCTGGCCTTGGAGCAAAGTTGGAACAGATATGCTTGTTAGAGCTAATCCAAGCTCTTTCACCATTATTTATTATTCAAGCTTTTGCCAAATCAGTGTGCTGCAGTCAGGGACCATGGTAAGAAGCAGCTGGTACTGTGTCTTTGTTGACTGATAAGGCTCCTGAGGATCAGTGTTCAATCTGGTGTAGAGGTCAAGCTTGTAACATCAGTACCGCAGCCCAGCCCATCTAGCCAAGAGTCAGAGTAAAGATGGTGAAGCCCTGCAGACATCTCTGCTGCACTCCACGGATGGACTATCCCAGTGAATAGGTGCCAGCCTTCTTCAACAGCTAGTGCCTACAGGAAACCTCAGAGCGCTCCAACAACCAGTGCGTTACAGCAGGCCAGGTGTTCTGGGCAGAGGAACAGACTGCAAGGTTCAGCATCGGCACAAGCCCACAGTGAACTAGGGTCACAGAAGCGAAGCACTGCCAAAACTGCATGCCGGAGGGTAAGGGGAAGCCATTCCAACCTGCTGACAGCCAGCCACTCCAGATGGCCATGCTGGTCAGGTGCATGGATAGAGCATCACCAGGACCCCATTACAGATGCTAAGGGAACCACTGTGATGTGCCTGACCAGGGCTTGCTGGGGTGGGCCTGCAGCAGAGGGAGCTCATTGTCCAAGGGGAGATGGTGCTGACCATCTGTGCATCTTCTTCCAGCACTAGCGGCTATCTGTTTTTATTTTCTTTCTAGTGTGTTTTCTATCAGACATGAATTCTAATTTTTTAAGGGACCCAATCTAGGCCTCACAGAAAGTAAGAATATAAGAGATGCCCCACTGGGTCAAACCGCAGACCCACCAAGCACAGGCACTGTGCTTTACAGTGGCACAGAACGGATGCTAAAGAAAAGAGTATTTAGGCAGGCTCTATTTAGACTGATCTCTCCCCTGCTCCTTCCCCTTTATAGCTTCCAGCATTTCTAGGCTGAGGAAATCCTAATTTGGAGGTTGCAGCCTTAGTTGTCATGTGTAAAACCAACTGATGAATTTATTGAATCCTCTTTTGAACCTGGTTAAATTATCATCCTCTACAACATGCTGTGGCAATGACTCCCACGTGTTGTGTGGAACCTCCCCCTTCCTTTTCTTTGCTTTGAATCTGCTTTCTAACAACTTCATTGTATGTCCCATACTGCTAGTATTGTGAGAAATGATTCATAATGAATCCCTACCTACTTTCTCTCCACCATTCATAATTTTAAAGCCCTCTATTATATCCACCTTCAGTCATGTTTTCTCAAAGCCTTCACATGCCCCTGATTATCTCTGTTGCCATTCTCTGTTCCTTTTCTGGCTCTGTTAAAACTTTCTGAAAGTGGGGGAGACCAGAACTGCATGCACTATTCAAGTCGGTGGCAAAATAATACTTTCTGTCCTGTTTTCAATTCCCTTCTTGATTTTCTCAGCAGTCTGTTTGCCTGTCAGACTACTGCTAAGCACTGAGCCAGTTTTCTGAGAAAAGATGCATCATAACTCCAAAGTCTCTTTCTTGAGTAGTAACAGAGAATGCAGGGTCCATCATCCTGTATCTCACATTAACTTCACTATGCGGTAAATCAAACCTAACATCCCAGATGTTACCCCTCCATTTTCTTCATTCTTGCATGGGAATACGTGAAATGAATATTACTAACAAGCCAGAGCTCTCTCTGGGAAAGAGCACTTAGCCCATCATCCCCACTTTATCGGGTTCTTCTCAAGAACTTGTAAGACAAAATCATCACAAGTTGCCTTGTGAGATTACAGTCCTTAAATAATACACATTCACCCTGAACACCACCTCCAGAGCAGCTTCCTTCATCCTCCATACTCACACTCAGCTTGATGCCTTTTCCACAGGGATCTCCAATAAAGGAATGAAGGAAAAGCCTCCAGACCCCCTGGCTGATTCCTGTCTAGCTAGGCTCAGAGCTGCCCATCCTAGGAGATACCTGAGCTCCCACCGCACATACCCCTACTACTCCACAGATAGCACTACTGCTTGGCTCCATGGCATCTAACTCTGGAGATGGCTGACAGGGTACGAGCAGAAAAGTCCCCTCTCCTTACCCTAGAGCAGTCTGCCCCCGACTCCTGGAGACAGTATCCGTGCCTTGGCAGCCTATTGTCCTCCTGGCCATGGAGTTGTTGGGAAGCAAGGGCTGAATCCACATAAGCCTGAAGCACCTGTCTGCTGTAGGGGAATCTATGACCCTGCATTAAGCACCTGAGCTCCCTACACTGCACATGAGGAGAGTGAAGTGCCTAGGAGTGGGATTCGTTTTTTCAATGGATTAGGGGGCCCCAAAACTATTATCTTGCAGGGGGACCCAAAAAATTGTGGGATCCCCCTGCAAAATATCTGCTTGAAGTGGCACTTAGGTGGGACTTTTGACTGGAGTCCTCAGTCCCTGAGAAAGAGCTGTTCTCAGCACCTGGGTGGCAAGTGGAAGGATTTGGTAGAGAAGCTCCTACGAGAACAGGGATGTCATTGGTTGGTGCATCATTGGTTGACCATGGGGAAGGGCAGTGCTAGTATAGGGAAGAATTGGTGCAGAGAGGATGAACTGAGGCCTGAGACAGCCTGTTCATCAACTGAGGAGGGAAAGGGGAGAGGTGTGAAGGAGACACACAGGGAAGTGAAAAACCAATAGTCTAACAGGGAAAGTGATCTGCACACCATCCTCTAGCACCAAATTAGAAGGTGCACCATTCTGGCACTCCCACCAGGAGCTAGCCACAGCAGGTCCAGCCCCATGCTGCCTGACCATAGGACAGGTGCAACCACTCACCCAGTAGTGTATTTGGGAGGCAGGGGGATAAAGTGCAAGTGCAGCCCTGGGCCCAGTAGTATATCTGGGGGGTGGAAGAATGAGGTGGATAAGTTGGAAAGGAGTTTTCCTGGAGTTTCCCAGGTCAATGTTAAGCTGATGAAAGACAGAGAATGGCAAGAAACAGAAAAGACAGACGGGCGCAGATTGCAACTCATAGCACTTTGCAGGAAGCACTATGAGATGCAATGATCTCCTGGAACAAACAGAAGTTCACTGTTGTGTCTGGGAGTTGGGGAATGCAGCCCAGGCACTGTAGCAACACCACACCCCATCCCATCCTGATGCTGTTTTTAGAAAGGGACGGGGGAAAAAGGAGTGGCAAGAGCTTTTTGGGGGGAGTTCCCCATGCAGTGCTGGAGGGTGGGGTGGGGTGGGTGGAGTGGAGCACCACCCCTTCCACCTGAGGAGGGCTCCAGTGCATCTGTCCCTCCTTCCTGTGCCAGCTGAAAAAACCCCCAGACCAAACTGCCTCTGCTCCCTTTTCCCTCTCCCCTTCTGAAAACAGTGACAGGCTAGGAGCTTCGCAGACACAAGTTCTGGAGCATGTTTATCTGAACCCTCATGCAATAAGGGTTCATAGTTTTGTGGGATTGGGCCCTTTTAAAGCAGTCTGAAGCCATGTACTTCTGTTTGGTCATGGTTGTAGACTGTGACCAAATAGCTTTCTGGCTATCTGGGGCCAGATCAGGCAAATATTGTCACTTCCATCTGTGCCCTAAGAGCAAAGCCAGCAGTGTCTGAAGGAGGCGCAGGCGAGAGGGTAGTAATGGAAGAAATGATCACCCTGCCTCTTCTCCTTGTCCCCATCTCTCTCCTCTCCATTCTCTGCCCCCTCCCTCTTGCTCATAGATTTCCCCTGGTTTAACTAACCTGTGAACACTTCCCTTCAGCTGGGGCAAGCTAACTCTGTACAGACAGGTTTCAACCCTTCAACATGTCCACACACAGGCCCACCCACCCTGTTAAACAGCCTTAAACTCAGCCCTTCAGTTAAAGCACTGTCCTTTTTGTCCAAAACTATTGTGGGGGGGATGAGAAAGTGTGGGAGAGAGTAGATTTCATGTGCACACTCACACAGCAAACAAGTGCACACATATGAGCAGGGCAGTTAGACACCAGAGGGGAAAACATGGGATGTGGAGCAGGGAATAGAGGGCAGGAAGTCTGGCTAGAGCTGGGGCACGGGGGAAGGATTTGGGGAGGGAAGGGCAAACACTTGACATGTGCTCTCAGGCTGTGTACTCCTACACACTTTCTGGGGAGCATTGCATCACATCTTGCTGCAAAGCCTCTGCTGCAGAGTCTGGCGCCTGGCTCTGGAAATCCTCCTGGCACGCCTCAGAAAGGGACAGCCTGGCCTTCTGGCAATCCAGCAGGCCCTTCCAATGGCTCCTTGATTAGTGCTGCTGCAGCCCTACCACCTACCCAGGGCAGTTTAGATTAAAAACAGTATTGAGAAAAAGTTAAAAATGATGGTTATTACCTGGCTTTGTAGAGTTGGAAGTCACATAGCAGCTACGTGGGTACATAGTTGATGAACATTAATGAAGTCTAAGAAATGCAGTTAGTCATTCAGGGTAGAGTGGCTAGGAAGTTCCAGTGTGATGCCCTGGGAAGAAGAGACAAGACTCCATGCATAGTACGAATATTAATGTGGAGTTGTAGGGGTGTAAGACATTCCTAAGTAGTGGTTTTAGTATGTGCTGTTCAGCTGGGCTTGGAAATATTCAAGGGCATTAACAGTCTTTGTACGTCTATTAAGTGCCTGGGGGCAGAGGTTCAGTCTGTCTTCTCACTCTCCTTTCCGGTGGGTGGCCTTGGCTGGCTGTCATCATACTGGCGATGGACCATAACGTGCTTGACATAGGTGTCCCTTGACCACTGGATGGTATCAGGAAGGATCTACCCAGACTGAGATTTTGCGATTTCCATGGTAACCATGATTTAGGGGCTCTGTGAAAAAGCACAGGCTCCCTGAAAAAAAAAACCTTACTGGAAATAAAATGTTGGCTCCCTCTGAGGAGCCAGCAGCTCGTAGCCTGCCGGGGAGAGGGGGACTGTTGACATAGCAAGATGGCTCCGCCTCTATCCTTCAATGCTGATTGGCTGCCAGGGCTGTCCATCACATGCCCCCCCTGCCACCAATTGGCAGCCAGGGGTAGGACCATATGACAGGCAGCCTTTGGAGCCAAACAGTAGTGAGAGACAGGCCACTAGGGGCCCTCAGCCAGTCAGAGGCTTGAAGGGGCCCACCACACTTGGACGGAGAAAATGGCTGCTGGCCCAAGGAATCTGTTCGTGAAATCGGCTAGCAGCTGCCTTGAGTCTGGTAGACCCCTAGCTGTTAGATACCAGGAGATTCCTGCTGACAAGGTTTCTCTGTTTAAAATTTGCAGATTCTCAGATAAAAAAAAAAAATAAATAAAAAATCACAAATTCTCTGATTAAAATAATAAAATAAATTCTAAATACCTATAAATTTTGGTGTTTGATTTGGGGTTTTTTATCATGGAAAATCAGAGATCTCCCTGCTCCCTCCGCTCAGCAGGACACCGGTCCAGCTGTGGGCTTCTGACCCTCCCCCCTCGCCCCACACTGCTTCGTGGTGCTGAGCAACCTTGATACGCCGATGCCCTGCCCATGCCATTACCCCTCGCTCCCAAGCCACAGCCCCCCAACCCTGCCAGTGCCCCTCACTCCCCACCCACAGCCCCCTCCAGTGCTGGGAGCCCCCAGCTGTCAGGGCTATGGGGCCAGGGACCTGGGTCCACAGGCCCCTGCTGTCCTCAGCAGTACCCAAGCCCTGGCTGCCTGTGAGAGGTGGTGGCTTCTGTGGCCTGAGTAGAGCGTGGAGCTCAGTTTCTCCTTCCCTCATGGGTGTTACAGCTTGAAAGGAGCCCATGGCAGGGCACAGATGCAGGCTAGCAGCTGCAGGCTCATGGCTCCCAACCCTTCTAGTCTCTCCCTGGGGGCTTCCATAGCCCAGTGGATGGGACCCAGCATGGGAGGGCAGGGAGGCTTGGTGCTGGGATCCCTGCACTGTCATGGCAAGGCGTTCCCTGCCTGCCCAGCAGTAGTGGGGGGACACAACACTGCACCACCACTCTCGCTTCTGCCAGGTGGGCAGGGGGCACCTCACCATGGTGGTGCAGGGCTCCCAGTGGTGGCACTAAGGCTCCCTGCCCTGCTATGCTGGGTCCTGCCTGCTGGGCCATGCAGGCCCTAGTGGGAGGGCAGCAGGGTGGATAGACTGAGCCCACAGTGAGCAGCCTGCATCCACTCCCACCCCATCCACGAAACTAGGAGGACATTGCTTACCCATGCCTCTTACCCTGGGAGTGCACACAGTGGTCAGGAGCTGTCCCCCCCCGCCACCCCTGCACAAGCCACACGATTCCATTCCACGTCCTGCCCAGGCCCCAAGCCATAGACCCCATGCACCGGCCCTGCTGGGCAGAGCCCTCAGCCCAGCCCTACACAACTCCCTCCCTCCCTATGGGGGCTTGGATCCTTTCCCCCCCAACCCCAACTTATCTGCAGGGAGCTGCTCTCCATGCTTCCTGGCTGCCACGTGCATGCACACATGCACATGGTGCCCTCTGCCTGATCGCCCTCCTCCCAGTCCCGCCAGCCCCTTGCAGGCTGCATCTCTACCAGTTTGAAAAGGGAGGGAAACCTGCCATTTTCTGCATTTTTCTCCTTCAAATGAGGAAATCAGTTTTTTGCTGTAGTGAATGGAAAACCCAGATCCCTGCTTATCAGCTTCGAGTAACATCAGGCTACTCTGAAAGATCACAGGACACTCTCATCCCATACTCCAGGTACCATAATGCTCAGTGCCTGCACGATCATGCCGTACCCTTTTGGCTTCATCGGCATCCAAGGAGGCCCCATACCTGACTTGCCTACTGAGCCCAGCAGCTTCCACCTGGCCTCTCCTCCACCCTTCCTCTCTTCAGTAGACACCACAACAATGCCCCTTGCATTCCCCTCCCTGACAGACTACACCCTGCCTTCTTCTCTGCTGTTCTTCTGAGGACACCTTCCCAAATTCTCCTGCCTCCCTCAGTTGCTGCCACAAAAAATAATCACCTAAAATCTTCTAACGCCAGTCAGAGTGATCAGTCATTTTAAAAGTTAACTGTAGCAGCCTGCAGAGCTCTTCTAAGTGGTTTTGCTTGCTGCTTCAGGGCCTGTACTTCTTGTAGAAAGACGCACAGGATGGTCTGTGTGTCTGCATAGCACTTTTACCTAGGCCACCGACCCATAGATCCTCGCTGCGCCCATCACTGCTGGTATCATAGTACGCTATTGCAGAGGCTATAACTGCGCTCTGTGCCTTGTTCGTTGCACAGGCAGGAGACTCGTGAAGACTGAACAGCGTATGGATGGACATCCATAAGTCTGGCACTTAACCTAAATAACAATTTTTAACAGCATTTGTCTGCAGGAAAGATCTAATATCTATTGGAATCAGTGGTAGCAAGTATTGTACTCCCAATCAGTCCCTTTTAGGACTTTATGTAAAGAGAGATTACATCAATTAACAGCATGTTGCACAAAACACATGGAAGAGTATCTTGTTCCGTCTTGCCACCTTCTCTACTATGAATTGATCAATTTTACCACTAGCACAAATGGGCTTCAGTGGCAACTTACAGCATCAGGGATTGTGGTTTAGAGAACATAGCAACTTGGCAGCCTATATGACTGCAAGAGTTAGACTCCCTCCTTAATGCCTACCATCAAGCCCTTCAGGCAGGTCATGGCTTTTCAGAGCCGAGACGAACAAGATGACATAGATTTGGATATTGCAGTCATAACTCTGGGGATTGTTCAGAATCCTGGTACCCCAGAGCTGGGTTTCTGTGACGCTCTGGGCACATCTACATGTCACCCGATGTCACCATAGCAACATGCTACATTGCTGTATGACCTGATGGGATCATGTTACCACAGCACTCTACAGGTCACCAGCAGCTACTTAGCAGAGTGCTAAAATGGGGGAGTGTGCAATGGCAAAGTAGTGGCTAAAACCAACTGTGCACGCGGTGCAATCCAGGCAGTTACTGCGCTGTGCTTTAGTACTTCCAAAAGGAAGCACTAAAGCACGGTGCAGAAACAATGTAGACGCACCCTTTTTCTCTTTTTTTTTTTTCCCCCCCCTGCCCGACTAACCTTCCCGGTGCTAAGTTAATTCTGTCAGAAAGCAGCTCGGCAGCTTTGAGCCAGAGTACCAAGAAGCTGCTTTCTCTGCTGATGACTAAGCACACTTTACTGCCTCAGCCCCTTAACTTTCTGCAGATGGTGTTACAGTCCTTGACAAGAGTCAATATTTTACTTTCTTTTCTTGTTTTCAGCCAGAAGCAGATACTGTAAGGCATGATTGTGAGCAAATGGGCTCATGAAGCAGATGCTTAATCTGTGCATTTCTCATCTGTTGTTTATTGCCATATCCGATACCATGCAGTAGAGTTTGGGACAGTCGAAGGTCCTTGGAAACTATTAAATTATTCTCCCTCCATAAATATGCCACAGAAACCACTCACATACACTGGTCTTGTTCACCAAGAGTAGAGGCAGTGATTGGCTGCTCTTTGGGAAATTCCCTTTTGCATGAGTCCACATCAGCCACTGGCTCTTCCCCCATTTAAACATGGGAAGCACTGAATAAGTTGCCAAGCACCGCACTGTACACAGGTTTGTCACAGCAGCTCTGCTGACCTTTAACGAGGCATCTTGCCTTCCTAAACCAGAAACCAGGCGGCAGCTTGCCATATTCTTTCAGGCGCGAGAAATAGGAGGAGGAAGTGGCTCCTTGGTTATTGCAGTTTGGGAGCGCGGATCAGCAAGACCCTCCGCAGACTGTGCACTGCGTCCCTGGGCACAGCTAGCTGTGTATTTCATTTCCAACTATGCTTTTGCAGTGTCCTGTCCTGCACTGGAAGCCCCTATGGATGGCAAAAAATTTGGTACCAAGTACTTGGTGGACCACGAAGTCCATTTCACCTGCGAACCTGGTTTTCAGCTCATTGGTTCCAGCACTCGAGTGTGTCAAGCAAATGGCAGCTGGACTGGAGAGGAACCTCAATGCAAAGGTACTTTTGTCTGTTCGTTTCTTTGGTTTGAGTGGATGAGCCTTTCCTCATGTCATCGAATAGGTCTGCATAGGCCTTGGGAAGGACATACAGATCATGTCACAGTTACAGGAAGCATAATTTCCTGTGCAAGAAAGACCAGTTCATAACCTGAGTTTATTTCATCTGTTGCCTCTTTGGCTTGTCATGTTATTGCCCAAGCTCCAACTTCTTGAATGTGTGTGCGTGCTCACACACACACACACACACACACACACACACACACACACACACACACACACACACACACACACACACACACACACACACACACACACACACACACAC